>CAUYTI010084611.1:0-25609 GCA_963575145.1 Galago senegalensis
CCCAGCTACTTGGGAGGCGGAGGCAAGAGACTCGCTTGAGCCCAGGAGTTGGAGGTTGCTGTGAGCTGTAATGCCACGGCACTCTACCCAGGGGGATAGCTTGAGGCTCTGTCTCAAAAAAAAAAAAAAAAAAAAAAGAAGCTTCAGCTAGACGGCCCCTGAAAAGCTTCATAAAGCCCTGCAGCCTGTGTTTCTGCCCCCCCATCAGGTGCCCCATGCTGCCTGGGTCTGGCTTGGGGCTCATCTGCTTTCATTAGCGATAGGGATGTTGTCTTGATACTCTCAGATGGAACCGTTAAGTCAGGAAGGAATCTGTAGCCCCTGTCTGGTGGACTGTTCTGTAGGTCACCTGGGAGGAGGGGAAACAGCTTAACCTCCCAGACCTGGATGCTTTCTCACCACTGTCAGCTGCTGCTAAACTGGAAGTGTATCTCTGAGGCTGAGATACATTATAGGATTAAAACCTTGACAAGCAATCCCTTCCTTCTCATCTGGCAGCTTCCCACCTAAGAAAGAAAATGAATCTCCTCCGAATTCCTGCTGGTCTTAGATTTTTCTCTCATAAGAACATAAACATTATTTACTGTCACTGAAGTTCTTGCCAAATTGCCCAAAACAGCCGTAAACTTCCCAGCTTTACCTAGAGGAGATTTGGGGCAGTGAATTGCTGTTCATGTAATGAATTCCTATTGCTAATCTAATGTTACCAGAATTCCCTCATGAAGATAGTTAATTTCTTGAACTCTGAGTGCTTTTACAGAGCAGGGGTATTGAAGAAAGAGTCTTTGTCTTATGGCTTCTAGGTGGGTGATTTTAAAAACTCATTAAAAATGGAAATACTTTAAGACCATTGGTACCAGCACAGATACATCAGCAAAAGGGAGCTTCATAAATGATGTGGTTGGGCTGGGGGTGTTGGGGTACGTATGGGGGAGGAGTTACAGAGAACATCTAGGAATTTTTTTCTTTTAATAGACAAAACCAGGAACACATTTAGAAGTATAAGGGACCCCATTTCCCCTCTTTGGTCTGAAAGGGGCTATGGAAGAGGCAACATTGTTTTCAGTGTTAAATAGAATAATGATGACAGTGATAATAGTAGAAGAGCTGCCATTAATGTACTTCGGTGTCCCAACAAACAAAAGTTTGTTTCTTTTACCAGGGAAGAGACAAGCTCAGAAAGGCCAGGTGGCTGGCCTGGGTCACCCTGAGCCCTGTGTCTGTCTCTGCAGCAGTGCACATCCAGGGAAAAAGCCTGGAGTGCTTCTGTCAAACAGCTGGTTAGACGTTGTTTTTATTTATTTATTTATTTATTGCAGTTTTTGGCCGGGGCTGGGTTTGAACCCACCACCTCCAGCACATGGGGCCGGGGCCCTACTCCTTTGAACCACAGGCACTGCCCTAGACATTGTTTTTAAATAATCATTTTCTTTTCTTTTCCTTTCTTTTTGAGACAGAGCCTCAAGCTGTCCCCCTGGGTAGAGTGCCGTGGCATTACAGCTCACAGCAACCTCTAACTCCTGGGCTCAGGCGAGTCTCTTGACTCCGCCTCCCAAGTAGCTGGGACCACAGGTGCCCGCGACAACGCCTGGCTATTTTTTGGTTGCAGCCATCATTGTTTGGTGGGTCCGGGCTGGGGATTTGAACCCACCACCTTAGGTGTACGTGGCTGGCGCCTTAGCCAGTTGAGCTATAGGCGCCGAGCCAATAATCATTTTCTAAATGCCTTAGTACAGTGAGGGTGCTATAATACCATAATGGGGGGGAGGGCGCTTAAACAACCACGTTTATTTGTAGTGTAGAGTTATGGATTAAAGCCTTCACGTAGGGTGGCCCTGGTCTGAGTCTTGCCTCTGCCACTGACTGGCTGTAGGATCTCAGGCAAACAATTTGGTCTTTGACCCTCCTTTTCCTTTGGCCATAAAATGGGAAGATACTAGAACCTGCATTGTGGGGCTGCAGTGGGACTGGCCAAGTGAGAGGTGATGTCCTATTTAGAAAGGGGGTTTGCTGCTGTGGCAGTCTGGCTGGCTATTTTTAATCTTTACCCTGATTCCTTTCAATAGTCTGCTGCCAGTTCCCTGTTAACCCTGGCAGTGCTGTGGCATCCCATCTGATTTTTTTTTTTTTTGAGACAGAGTTTCACTTTGTTGCCACCTCAAACCTCAATCTCTTGGGCTCAAGCTATCCTCTTGCCTCCGCCTCCCAAGTAGCTGGAACTACAGGCACCCACTACAACACCTGGCCAGTTTTAGGGACGGGGTCTCACTTTAGTACAGGCTGGTCTTGAACCCCTGAGCCCAGGCAGTCCACTTGCTTCGGCCTCCCAGAGTGCTAGGATTACAGGCGTGAGCCACCGTGCCCAGCCTCTTTCTTTATTGAATTTAAAAGAGGCTTTCAGGAAGCTGTGTTCTAACCCCTGTCAACATCAGTATGTTCCATGTAGCTTTGGAAATGGGAGTGTGATTTTATAGTTTCTTTGGTGGGAAAAGTCACTTATTGTTTGGATCTGTGCTAAAACCCCACACCCATCATGCATAGGGCACTTCCTTCAGCATTCCCAGGGGTCAGGGAAGAGCCCCAGGTTCCTTGTCCCCAACCACAGGACTGGAGTCTACTAGCTTTTATTTTGTCTCAACCCCTCATTTGGATACTGGATTCCTCCCTTAAGATATAATATGGAGCACTTACATGGCATGAACCATGAATGAGGCAGAGCTGCAGGCAAGAAGTAGGTGCTATGATTGTCCACAGGTCTGCGGGTGGGGATCCTGAGGCACAGACAGCTAGTGAGTGGCGAGGTCAAGGTTCACAGGCATTCTTGCTCCTGGTCTAGCTATGAACCATTTATGCGTGGCCTCTCACCACTAATTAAGGACAAGCAGCATTTATTGAGCACCTAGTGTGTTCCAAGAATGTAAGCATGCCTAACTACAATCCCTGATCCAATCTTTGTCAAGGAAGAATGGGGAGGGAGAGACAGGGAAGGAGGGCCAGTAGGTTACTCTGGCCTCTGATAGAATGGGGGCTGGCTGGGCCAGGTGCAGCCACCTCTGGGGCAGACAGCCGAACACATCCGCTCATTAGGAGCACCTGGTTGGCTGGCTGAGGGTCTGTCTCACAGGCATGCCTGAGCTTGCAGGCTGGCCAGCTGGGCACTGCAGTGTGGTCCCCTGAGCTGCTTTCCCATGCTCCATGCACAGGCAGGTGCAGCCCAGGTGTCTGACAGCCTTGGCTTCAGGGTTGTGGCCTCCCCATCTAAGCCCTGTGGGGCAGCTGGGAGCTTGAGCTTGGCAGGGAACTGGGAATGTCAGCTTGGGTTGCAAAATCCAAAAACCAATTAATGTGGGGCTTCAGGGGAAATCTGTCTGACCGGTGGTTTGGCAAAAGCTTCAATCACTGTGAGACAGAAAATCTAGGTTGTGTGCTATGGTCCTCATGGCTGTAATTGCTGCCAAGTAAGAAGGGTCCCTGCAAGGCCCCTTCCTGCTTCCCCCACCGTGTCTCCCCTCCTGAATGCATTGAGGTATCTCAGGTCCAGGGGCTCTCTAGGCAGCTCTGCCTTAGTAAGTGCTGGCAGAGCCTTGGGGGCTGAGGCATAGTGAGCCTTCTGCCTTGGCTCCTTAACACTCTCAGACTGGAGTATACAGGAGCCCCGGGGGCTGATCTGGGAGCCAGACTGGTCAAAACATGACCCAAATCTCCTCTCTGGTCACTCTAAAACAAGTGTAGTGAGCATGAGTTGGGGGCGTCCCCCAAATTGTAGCCATCTGGGGCCTTCCTCTGTTTCTTCTGAGTTTGGCAGCAAGTGTGAGGCAGGTGCTCCTCTTCATCAGTTATAGGCTCATTACCAGCCCTCATTCCCAGTACTTCCACACCATTCCCACAGGCAGCAGGGGCACGTGCTCCTGGTGCCGACTGGAGGCGCTCCAGGTGGTTTTGGCTGCAGCCCACGAGCTTACAGGGGACCTGAGCTGTGCAGATCTAGGGGGACCTCGGAGAAAAAGACAAACAGGCCCCAGGTGCATGTACACGTGTACGCATGTGTTCGTACACACATAGTTCCCTGAGGGACACTGACCCCTGCCATGGAGCAACAAGGGCAAGGGCTGAGGAAAGCTGAGCAGAAAAGTACTCAGCCCTGGAGAAGGAGAAGTGAGTCACTGACTGGTGGTGTGCTTGGGTGCCTTGCAGAGCCTTCTCTGGGCCTCTCAACCTCCTGGGAAGGGCTTTTCACGTGGAGGTGTCCACAAGGTTCCCTTCCCTGAACTATTGCCAGCCCTGCTTAGGAACTTCCTATTTCTGTGGCAGCCCAGGTAGTCTCCCCCCACCTCCCCCACCCCCCGCACTTCCAGGCTGGGTTTGAACCCACCACCTCTGGCATATGGGGCCAGCCCATACTTTGAGCCACAGGCGCCACCACAGGCCAGGTATTCTTCCTGTCATCCCTGGCTTTCTGCTCCTTGTGGGTTTTTCTGAATTGATCTCTGATTCTTTGTTGATTGGTCCTCTGAAGCCTTGCCAGTCAATTTGTAGGGCTCCCTGCCTCTAGGCCTGTGTTTATCTCATCAGTCCTGCCTGAGTGTCCCCTTCTGTCTCCCTCTTTTGTGTTTACCATTTTCTAAGCCTTAAGTGAGACTGTCATAAAACTGTCCAGCACAGGCTAGGTGCTGTGGCTCACACTTGTAACCCAGCACTCTGGGAGGTCAGAGTGAGGAGATTGCTTTAGGCCAGGAGTTTGAGACCAACCTAAGCAGTATAGCAAGACCCCATCTCTACAAACACTAGGAAAAATTAGCTGGATGTGAGTGGTGGGTGCCTGTAGTCCCAGCTACTCAGGAAACTGAGGCAGGAGGATTGCTTGAGCCCAAGAGTTAGAGGTTGCTATAAACTAGTGGTTCTCAATCTTCCTAATGCCACGGCCCTTTAATACAGTTCCCCACAGGTTGAGAACCACTGCTGTAAACTATGATGATGCCACTATACTTCAGCCTGGGTGACAAAGGAACACCTTGTCCTCCATTCCCCTAAAAGTGGCTAGCATTTAGTAGGTGCTCAGTAAAATCTTTATTTCTGTCTTGCTCTGTGCTAGGCATAGGGATACAGATATGAGGCACAGTCCCAGTTTCTCAGGAGGGAGCAGGGCTGGGCTGGAGGGGACCTGGGAGTTGTGGGGCAGCAAGGAAGCCTTTGGGAGAACGCTCTATTTAGTTGTGTTGAAAGACAGGTGGGGGCTCTCAGGGGTCCCAGAGGAACAGAAGTGAGGGGAAACGGTGGGGCAGGACACCCACAGTTGGGAAGGGTTAGAACATCGAGGGGGGTGGGTGGGAGCTGAGCTGTGGGCCTAGACTTTACCAGGAGGTGGGGAAGCCAGAGGGAAGCTTGATGATGTGTGTTGCAGGGGTGGCTCAGTGGCTAGGGCCAGTGGCCCAGAGTCAGGCTTTGTCAGAGATCTTGGTTGGGTCTCTCTGCCCCCCTGCAACCTCCTGGCACCCTTCCTGGCATAAAAGGTGGAAAATATGAGTTTGTCCTTTGAAGCTGCCATTAGGCTTGCCTGGGTGAGGAAGAGGATGGGCCCTTCTGGAGGTCTGCTACTTCCATCCGCTGCTCAGTCCTTCGTGACCAAGTCCTGTGTCCCAACACCCGGTTTGCCTTTTCTCCCTTGTGGACTTTGCTCTTCTGTTCAATTTCCCACTGTTTTTACAGCCCCTCAGCTGAGGCAGGCTTAAGCTAGCAGACTGGCAGAAGCTGTGGCAGCCAGCAGGTGGGGAGAGGAGGAGAGAGAGGCAGGGGTGGAGGAGCAGCTCTACTCCCCGGTGCGCCCTAATGCCCAGCACCAGACCTGGCTGCTGGTAAGTAGTGAGTAAAGGACCATTAAATGAATGCTTGTGGGATCTGGGATTTCTGTCTTCAAGTTTCAGGTGTACAGTGGGTGCACAATACCTGTCTCCCCTTTTCTGCCCCTCTCTCCCGGAAAGAGTCTTGATGCCCAAGGCTGTGGCATGGGGCCAAGTGACAGTCATGGAGCTTGCTGTCTCTGCCCTCAACAAGGTTTATCTGCCCCAGGCCTCACTTGACTACACTGGGGAATCTAAGGATGAGCACTCAGGTGCTGGTGGAGTGTGGGCCAGGTGATCTGGGGCTGTGTTTGGGGTGTGCAGGAGAGATGTTTCCTCCATCTGATGTCTCTGAAATGTGCTGGCCTCTTTCTGGAAATTGCTCATTTTTCTTATCACTAAGCTTGGCAGCCATTGGGGAATTTCTGGAGGGAGGGGGGATCCTGGAAGGAAAACACTGTGGGACCGTTGTTTCCCCTGAAGCCCAAACACAAAGAGAGGATGGAGTGGATGGAGGTGGTGTTGCAGAGGGAGTTGTTTTTTCCCTTAAGAACAAGCCAACTCATGTCAGAAAAAGGAAGCCTGTTATCCTTTAATCTTGTGTTTTTTTTCCTCCAACCCCTGGTCTAAACATGTGTGGGATTTCAGTAGAAGGAGAGTGGAGATGGAAGAACACCAGTCCCTGCACTAAGAGTGGCAGCCAGGTGGATGCGAGTTCCCTGGTGCAGCAAGTAGGACCTAGATTACTCTGTGAAGATGCACAGTGACCCTGTGACTCAGGTGTTATCCTCGTTTGGCGGATGAAGCTCAGAGAGGTAAAGTGACTTGCCTGGGGTCACACAGCATATATCATTGGAGCTGCTATTTGAACTCAGGTCTCTGTGGCTCTGAAGTCATGTTAGAGCATTCCCCAGCTATTCAGCATTTAGATGGGGCAGAGAGATCAGGGTTAGAGGAAGAGGAAGGGCCTCTTCTAGAAACTGGGACCAGGCACAAAGCCAGTACCCAAAGCTGGAAAGGAAGCAGCAGCCAAGAGGACCCCATGAGCTACAAGGCTTGCATTTGTCCTGGTCCTGTTGGAGCTGACAGGATTAATTGGGATGCCCTAGTAGAGAAAACCACAGGTCCTGATTCTCTAGTGGTGAGAACACAGTACCATGTCCCTGGTGCTTCTGTCCTTCCCTAGGAAGGTCCATCCCTGAGCCTGCCCAAGAGTGAGTGCTGAGGTGGCCTTGGCTGTAAATAACCCACAAGACCAAATCCCAATGTCCCCCACAGGGAGAGGATCAGATCATGTTTGCCTCCCAAGGAGCCAAAAGAGCAGCTCAGGACAGAAGAATCTAGTCCACAGGAAGAACATCCATTGAATGCTGCCATGAGCTTGGCCTCTGCAGGTCAGGATGGTCACTATCAGAGAAACAGGAATAGCAAGTGTTGGCTAGCAAGGATGGGGACAAATTGGAGCCCTTGTGCACTGCTGGTAGGATGTAAAATGGGGCAGTTGTTATGCGAACAGTATGGTGGTTCTTCAAACAAACAGAATTACCATAAGTTCCAGAAATTTCCTCTTTTGTGTGTAGACCCAAAAGAATTGAAAGCAGAGTCTCAAGGAGATATCTGCATGACCATGTTCATAGCAACATTATTCCCTATAGCCAAAAGGTGGAAGCAACCCAAGAGTCCATTGACAGAGAAATGGATAAACAAAATGTGGTATATCCATACAACAAAACTACTGGTCAGCTTTAAAAGGGAAGGAAACTCTGGCACATGCTGCAGAATGGATGAACCTTGAGGACAGTATGCTAAGTGGAATAAGCCAGTCACAAAGAAATGAATCCTGTAGGATTCCACTGATGTGTGCTGATGCCTGGAGGAGTCAAATTCACAGGGACAGAAAGTAGAGTGGTGGTTGCCAGGGGTTGGGCGGAAGAGGGTTTGGGGCCACACAGTGGGGGTTGGTGTTCAGTAGGTGCACAGTTTAGTGTTCCAGAGGTGAGTGGTGGTGATGGCCACACAGTAATAGTTAAGTGGTGAATTTTATGTATATTTTATCACAAATTAAAATAATGTAAACATTAAAACAAAAAGAAACAGATGTGAGTCAAGAGGCTCCTATGGGCCAGACTGGCACCAAGCCTTTTGCATTGTGTTATTTAGTCGTCCCATGGGCGAGGAAACTGAGGCTCAAAGGCATGACCTTTCCCACCTAGGCCTCATGGCTAGAATGTGGCAGGGGCAGGAATTCAATGATCTCTACCTCTCAGGTGAGAGCAGTTTCCCTGTGTTGCGCTGGGTTTTAGCATTGGACACTCAGACTGCCCAGGTCTTGTGAGTTCACTAGGGGGCCTTTGTACACTTGAGATGACAGAAGAACACAGAGGGACGTGTAATCGGTTGTGAATAATGCATGGACAGAGCACAGAGGCCTGAGCTGTGGGAAGAGGTAGGATTGGGTCTGAGGCCACGGCTGATTCACCACTGTCACTCCAGCCCTGGCAAGTGCCCAGCCATTGTGTGCTGAGTGGGTACAGGCCGAGGGTTCCTCAGGAGGTGGGCACCATGCTGCAGGGAGCCATGGGAGGAGCAGGGCCTCAGAGAGCGCCCCCTCCATCCTGCTGGAGGGGTAGAGCTGCCATACACCACCTCAGCTGAGTCTGCCAGCCGTCCTCGCTGCGGGGATCCCTTCCTACCTTGTGAGGGAGCCTCTCAGGCTGCCTGCTGCTCTGGCCTCCCCTCTTGGCAAGCTCTGCCGTTGGAAGATTTAACAGCACGGGTGGGTGTGGGCTGCTGAGACTTGCCTACCTGGAGATCCCTGGGCTTGGGTAGGGTGGTTGGCTGCCACAAATAAAAATCCTAGATGCCCAGATAAATTTGAATTTCAGGTATAAAAATGAATCATTTTAATATAGGTATGTCTCCTGTATCAATCTGTATTTTATGTGGCAGCCCTAGTCTTAGGGCTGTATCCACTTTAGGAAAGGGGCATGTGGGGATAAACGCTCTGGGTCTTCTAGGCCAGGGGCCTCCTGGTCTTTGGTAGGGCCAGAGCTTGCCATAGACAGTGGCTATTGGGGCCCAGGCCCAGCCTGTTGCAGCTCTGCTGAGACACAGCAGGCAGCCTGGGGTTGAACCACTACTCAGTGTGAGCTACCAGGCAGATGCAGGTGCTCAGTGTAAGGTAGGCCTTGTGCCTAGACCTGCTCTGTGTCACAGCCTCAGCAGGAGACTGGCCCAGCCAAGGAGCCAGGGTCTGTGTTCCAGGCACTTGCTGTTCTCTGCCTGTATCTCACTGTCTCTTGCCCATCTCCTTCAGTGCCCTAGACAGCCCATTGGCTGCAAGGACTCTTCCTGTGCCCACTACCTCAGGCCAACCTCCCCAAGTCTTGAATGGCATCCCCTTCCTCTAACCCTTCTCTCATTCATCTGCCTGTCCATCCATCCATCCATGCATTCATTTGCAAGTATCTGTTAAGGCTTACTGTGGGCCAGACACCATAGCAGGCACCTTGATGTGCACTATCTCAGCTGCTAGGAGGGCTTAGAGGAATTAATATTTAAGTGGGAATGACTAACAAGCATCAGGTATGACTTCTGGTTAAGGAAGGCATCCAATTTCCTACGCTTAACCTTCAGATAATCTGAAGAGAGGTGTCAGCTGCAACCTTTAGACACTAGCTACTCCTCTGAGAAAGTTCATGGAGGTGGCTTGAGGCTGTGACAAAATGGGGCAGGAATGCTGGGGGCCAGGAGTTGGGCTTTGGGAAAGAGGCAGTGCAGCCTTTCCCCAGGTGCTGCCCCTGGGCCCTCCATCTTATGCAGGCACCTGGTGCTGAGTGCCCACTTAAGAAGGAGTGAGAGCTGCAGGACCCTGAGGCGCACTTCCCTGTAGCTGGTGCCCAGCATGGCTCCTGCCCATGGCAGGTGCTCAGTGTGGACTTGTTGACTGTCACTTCACAGATGAGGAAAGCAAGGTCCTCAGAGGGGATGAGACCTGTCTTTGAGGTCACACAGCTTTGCAGCCGTGAGTGGGATAAAGAGTGTGGATTTTGTTGTCAGGTGCACCTGGTTTGAGGCTCGGTCCATGCCTCATCAGCTGTGTGACTTTGGAAACACACTTAACTTCTCTTAATCTGACTGGCCTCCTCTGTAAATAGGAAGCCACACCTCCCTGTCAGGCTATGTGGAGTCAGAGGATGCCAGGAGGTGACACCAAATGCGGGGCCTAGGATTTGGCTCCATGAGAACCTGAATAGCCAAGGGGACCCCAGTGTCACCTGCCAGCACCCCCATCCCCTCACTCCAAATGTGTCCTTGGGGTTTCTGAGCTCTGGGCCTCTCCTCCTATCTGAGGTAGGGCAGACAGCC
The DNA here is from genome assembly GCA_963575145.1 of Galago senegalensis. Taxonomy (NCBI): domain Eukaryota; kingdom Metazoa; phylum Chordata; class Mammalia; order Primates; family Galagidae; genus Galago; species Galago senegalensis. Next base: position 10,206 of record CAUYTI010084611.1, read on the forward strand.
GCAGACTATCCTCTGGCCAGGCGGCCTTTCCCACCACCTTGCAGGAATGAGGGGGCCTTGCTTCTGGACGGCATCCGTGATTTATGGCCCTGAGTGTCAAGGTTGGGTTTACTGCCTGCACAGACTGCAGGGAGGCCTTGGGTGCACCCCTTCCTCAGTGCAGGAGTGTGGAGGGAGGGAGCCCCGAGCCACCCACCCCTCTGTGGGGACCTGCAGATATGCTGCCTTCCCACACTGGAGGCTACACCCCCTGTTGGTGCTTTGTTGTCCTGTCTGCCAAAGTTCTTCTCACCACTGTAAAGAATTAAAGCCCTCTAAATAATGTATTCTAGGAAGGGGGATGGTCCTTCCACCTCCACTCCAGAGACAGGCATTTTAATGGTTGGTGGTATCACTTCAGGAGGTGTAACCAGAGGCTGGGGCCGTGACTCTGCCAGTAACAATTGTGTCTTTCTTACAAAGTGGGGTTCTCCTGGCTCAAGGATTTCCTTATACCCCACATGCTACCCCATGTTCCTCAGGCTTCTGACCCTTTGACCTTGCCTTGCTTTCTGGAGCAGGTGTAGGGAAGGAATGGGGCTATCTACAAGAAAAGCCATAATTTAAAAAACACTGCTGATAAAACTTCCCTGGGGAGGGGGTTGGCATTTGCGGGTGGGGAAGACAGAGTGCTGCTGTGATGGCAAGGTGGCACTGCCTGCCCAAGGGGGATAGGCTTAAGGGATGGGGAGAGAGAAGGCTGACATTTTCTGTCTGAAATTCAGCCCCACTAGGGAACTAGAGTCAGCGTCCAGCAATAAGTAGGGAACTGAGGAACGCTGTGCTCCACTGCAAGCCGGAAGGAATACTCTGGCTGCTAGAACAGGAACAGCGTCCTTGTGGCCCTCTGGAGTGGCCCTGGGTCCTCATCTATTAAGGGAGGAGTGGCAGCACTGCTGTGGCTAACAGTGCCAGGCGAATGGCAGGCCTTCAGCCAATACCACTTCTTTCCTCATCCCTCGCCCTCGCTTAGGTTTTCACGTCTTGCCTGCTGGCCTGCCTGTCTAGCTAGCAGCCTGGAGCTGGCTGACTCCTAGGGTCATGAGAACCCCTGGGCTGAGGATGTGGGTCTGCTTGGGTGTGCTTAGTGTGCAGGATGGCGAAATGTGAGTGTGGATGTGCTTCCCCAGAGAGGGCAGGGGGCTGCGACTCTTGGGGACTCTCACATCTAGAGGGCAGTGGGGGTCAGAGGGAAAGCCTGTGGCTGGGTGCAGCCCTGGGTTCACTCCAGGGAAGACATCGTGACACTGCCAAGAGAACACCCTTGCTGGGGAGCGGGGGGTGCTAAGCAGGGTGCTGTCATGCTCCTCCAGCTCCCTGGTGGGCTGTGAATACTATTTCCCTTTGGAGAGAGAGAGAGCTTGGCACAGAATCCAGACACTTGCATCTCATCGTATCTCACCCTGGAGTACTCTGCAGCTGTCACTCTGCAGTAGCTTTTATCTGGCTACCTGGAGGTTGCTATCAGATCTGTAGCATTTGCTTACTATGCAGATCGTAGGAAGTATGGAGCACTCGTCTCCACAAAGCTGGAAGGGAGAATATGTGTGGGCATGTAGTGAGGATTATTAAAAATGATGAAGATCTATTACTCAGTTCCAAGACAGACAACTTCATTTCTAGGAGATAACACTCTGTAAGGTATGATGGCAGAAAGATAAGTCCAGCTATTTCAATAATTTAAAATAGAAATTAATCTTGTTTTTTTCTAATGTGTTTTCCAAGTAGATTAATTGCTATTGGAAGATGAAAGCTAATTCTTTAGCTAATTACTTGGGCCTCTGACTTTCCAGCAAAGCAATTCCTAGGAACATCTGGTTTGTCCCTGCTGGCTGGCCTGGGCTGTTAGGGAAAGAGAAAGAGGGTAATAAGAAAGGGAAGCTCTCAATCAAACCTAGAAAAAATTGGTTTTTAACCACTCCCCCACCCCCCCAAGTCTGTTATAGTGGCAATCACTAAATTGAGTAACAAAGTCAAGACTGTGTATATGTTTGGGAGGAGCTTGTCTCAGTAGTTGCAAGCAAAAGGCTACAAGGAAAGGAAGGCCTGGGGGTGTTTCCCAGACTGCTGAGGAGTCTGCCAAGATGCGTTACCATTTAGCTGGGCCTCATGTGGGAACTCAGGAGCTTTTTCTGGAGGAGGTACAAATCACTTCATCCTAGTGGTGTGAACTGAACATCCCAGGTCCTTCCTAGAGACGTTCCCTGGCAAGGACTTCAGGTTTTGACCAACTGGATGACACAAATGCCCAGGAAGGAGTGGGTACACATTGGGCTGATATTAGTCATTTATTCCTGCATGCAAATGAGCCTGTGAAACCTGTTCCTGAGAATAGGATTAGACAGCAGGAAGTGGGGAGAGAACATTCGGGCACTGAGGGTGGAGAACAAATAGAAAGGTGAGTGAACTGCTCAAGACCAACTCTATCTACTTTGCTGCTTAGAGGAGAGCCTTTCCTTAATCATCAGTGGGTGAGCAGGGCTGCCACATCTGGAGATTAGCAGCTTCTGTTCTTTTCTAACTGAGGCAGTCACCAATATCGAATGCCCACAAGGAGGCCCACAGCAGCTTGTCCAGACACTTTCTAATAACACCATCTATTTATATCATCCTGTCAGCTCACCCAAGCAATCTCTAATGCTGGCTGTTGTTCCAAGAAACCGGTCTACAGTCCCACTCCACACCCTCCTGCATTTCCTACCTGGCTTTTGAGCACCCCTCTCCCTGGTGTCAAAGCATCTCTGGGGACCCTAACTTTATATCTTGCCTCCAGTGCCTCTGGGGGTTGGTAGGAAGACTCTCCTGGTTTGGTCTTCATCTCTCCTATTCCCCTCCACCAGCAGTCTCCCCAGATCTCCTTTTAGCTGAGGCCAGATTACCCTTTCTAGCCTCTGGTCCTCTGCCCCTCCTATAGTTGAACCCATGGAACGGCCTCCTAACCTCATTCCCGTATCAGTTCCTTACATCTCATCCCCCACACAATGCCAGAGGTGTCTATTTAAAATCTAAACCAAAGCATTGTAGCCTCCTAGCTTGAACCTCCTTAGTAGTGTGTACCACACTAGGAGTGAATTCCAAACTCCTCACCGTGACCTAGAGTGACCTAGAAGCCCCTGCACCATCTGATTCTGTCTGCTCCCTCTCCCCTGCTCAGAGCTCCAGGCCACCTGGCTGTTCTATTAAGAGCACCAAGCTTTCTTCTGTTCTGGAACTTGGCACAAAATTGTTCCTCTGCCTGAAATACTCCCTTGTCCTTCCTCTCACCCCCAACTTTTGCCAAGATTGATTGTCCTCATCCTTTAGGTTCTAGCTTAAATGTTACCTCACATGAGAGGCCTTTTTTGACCACCCACTCTAAGATAATTTGTAATGACAGAATTTGTAATTATTGAGCTGTTTTGTTTGGTTACTGGCTTGTTATCTGTTCTCTTATCTGAGTTGCTCACCACTACATATCAGTCAGAGTAGGCTAAGCTACACTACAGTAACAAACACCTCCCAAATCTTAGTGTCTTCAAAGCACAAAGGTTTATTTTTTAGGCATACTAAATGTCTATCACAGGTTGGTGGGGCAGCTGTGCTCATGTCAAGGTTCCAGGCTGATGGAGCAGCTACCCTCCTCAACATTTCCAGTGGCTGTACTAGGGACAAGAGAGGTCTGGAGGGTCTTGCATCAGCAATTACATTCTCTAGCCTAAAAATAATTTGTGTTATTTCTACAGTTAGTCATGCAGCTCCACTCTCTACAGAGCTAGAAAGTTTAATCCTACACAGTGCCCAAAATAAGAAAGTAGAAATATTTGTCAAATAGTACTAAAAACGCACTCAGTACTCAGTGAATACTTTTGAAGGAGATAGTGTCTAGAATGCTTTTTTCCACAGCTGCAGTGGGTTAGAAGGACCTTCATATTAAATCATGTTTGTGCACATTAATACTACCATGGGGTACAGTGCGTTGTTTCCATATATAATTTGAAATACTTTCATCCAGTTGGCCAACATAGCCTTCATGTCATTCTCATAGTTGTTGTGTTAAGACATTTATAATCCACATTTAGAAAGATTCACATGTACCCTTATAGGATAAATCATAGGCGTGATCCCTGCAATCCCCTCCCTTCACCCATCTTCCCCCTCCCCTCCCTTAATAGCTTTTTCTTTCTTAAAATGTGTATACATTTTTGTCACCCTCTGTACGTATATATTTATGTGCTGTTTTGTCGGCTGAGCAGCTGTAGAAGCAAAGAGTCCACTTACTGTCCAGACTTTGGTTACTAATACTATTCTCCAGTATTTTTGCTCATTTATTTTAAAAAAGGATGAGTTAAAAAAAAAAAAGGAGTCTGGAACACCATATAATGTTGGAAAATAATTAAGTGTCCAAAGCACACAAGTCCACACACACATATTCAGAGTAACAAGTATGCACAACTGGAAGAGCTTCCAGTGGCAAAAGCTGGGACAACTTGAGCAATACAATAGAGTAGTGCTGGATTATACACCAAAATGTACAATAAATATCTGTGAGCCAATACTGAAATAAGAGATTGAATAAATACAGAGATGGGGAGAAGAGGCAATTTTCCCCAGGAAGAAGAACTCCAAATAATTTAAGTAGACACTCTGCTCTCAAGGAAGGGGCCCAAACTCCCAACTCCTTGTATGTGAGTGCGTGAAGTCACAGTGTTAAAATTTTTCACTGAGCCTCCTGCATTATGGTGAAAAATACAAATCATTTATAAATGTGATGTCTTGTGATACATAAACATTATTCTTTCAAAGATAGCCATGAACTTTTCTTTACCCAAGCCCTATGGATTTGATGTGGCATAACACAATTACGTGAAGAATCACTTGTAGCAGATGATTGGTCAAAATATAAAATCATCCACACGATGGAGATTGTAAACCACCCTTCCCTCTCAGATGCTTATGCCGATATATAAATTAGGGTTCTAATCATAACACATTTCTTTATACCTGATCAAAAATGCTTTCCTCTTCTGCTGGGAAATGAAACTATACTCTTTTTTACCTGAAGAATCAACTATTTTTCACTTTGAATCTATTTGTTTTAGGTGGTTTTGATGTCATCTCTTACTTTTAAGTCTCATTCTGTGATGTGGTAAAGATAGTCAGTATTACAGGGATTGGTTCAGACAAAGGCAATGATTCTAGCCAACCTAGGAAAATCAGGCTGGGGAAAAAAAATTGTTTTTATACATGGGAAACCAAAGCAAGCTGTAACATTGGGGAACACGTCTTAGAAGCCACCACAGAGTAAACAGCATCAAAAGTTGAAAAGGTGCAGATTTGATACATGATTCAAGAATTTGGATCCAGCTGTGCTTAGAGCCAAAGAGCTCTGATTTTTCATTTAGAAGAATCCAATGATTTTCTTTTTTTATCTCATAAACCACTATGAGTTAGGTCTTGATCCCTTGTCACCAAGGAGCCCTCCCACTGTGTTTGTACAAGTTTGCCTCCCTAGCCCCTCCTACACTGCCAGGCCCTGGAGGGGTGGGAGGGGTGAAATATTTTTCTATTTTTGTTTAACTTTGAAAAATTAAAAGGAAGGAAATACTAAGCTTATTTTTAAAAATCCAGTAAGAACTAATCTTTCTTATATATTGGTTTCATCATGGTACTGAATATATAATCACTCATACTTCCATATGAAAGATAAAACACCACTATAGCCCAGAATAAGGGAGGGAAGAGGAGGGGGAGGGGAGAGGGGAGGATGGGTGGAGGGAGGGTAATTGGTGGGACCACACCTATGGTGCATTTTGCAAGGATACATGTCAAATCTATTAAGTGTAGAGTATAAATGTCTTAACACGATAATTAAGTGAGTGAGGTGAAGGCTATGTTCACCAGTTTGATGTAAGCATTCCAAATTGTATATACAGTCAGCCCATTGTACCCCATAAATGCATTAATGTATACAGCTATGGTTTAATAAAAAAATGTGTTGAAAATACGAGAGCATTGAATTATGCATGAGTCGAGGTGGGCTCTAAGTTGTTTTTGTAATGAGAAAATCACCAAGAGTCAAATAAACTTTAAAAAACCTTTCAACAACAACGAAAAAGAACTAATTTTTCTTGACTATGAGGGAGTTTTAATATAATTGGGCCATGAGTTAAAAATTGTTTCTGTAGTAATTAAACAACATGTTATTTGAAATATCTCATAGTTATCTGCAAAGCCTTCAATTCAGCTGCTATTGCCTCTTGTGGAGAAGGAGGCTAGGGAGCTAGACTAAGCATTTTTAGTGCAGTCTCTGCTCCCAGACACTTACTGGGGTGATGTATGCATATTCAGTACATAAAGGATGTAGTTCACTATGCACAGACTAATGGGATTGAGAAGTGGGATTAAATCTAATACACACTTTACAAAGAGTTTATCCTTGAAGATTAAAAGTTATCCCTTAATCATTTCTTTAGGTCTCTTGACACTCAGCTTCTCATCAAAATGAGTTTAGTAAATATAATTTGAATGAAAACATAATGGAAAACATTTAATCATAAATAGTCATCTAATCATTGGAAGAATTTTAATCCTATAACCGAAATGATTAAAATTTGGGCCCAAGATCTATTCTATTTACTCTTTGATGCACATTTTCTCATAAATATATAATAATCTCAAATGTATTGTTCTGAACCCAATATTAATTAAAAACACCCTTCTGAGGCCTAGGAATTAAAGCCACTATGATTGTTAACTTTGAAATTTTACTTCAGTAAAATATTCTTATTCCACAAATTCACACTATAATCGTTGGGTTTGATATATAAATGCTGATTGGGACCTAGCATGCTACTAAATATATTTTAACAAATGTTTATTGCTCGTATAAAGTGTACTATTTACTAAGATTTATGTCACGAAGAATCTGGAACATATGAGTAAGGTAAGGTTTAAAGAAATAGTGTATTGGCATTAATCACAGGGACTCAGGAGTGAAGTTATTTTTGAATCACAGAAAATATCTCAAGATTTATGCTGTACTGCCTCTAGTGGACAAGGGGCTAGTCAAAGCATTTGGGTGTGTTCTAAATACTCTCTCAAATTTCATGATACTGATTTTCACATAAGACTTTGGGAATCTCAAAAAGAACGAGCGTTTAATGTTCAATTTGTGCTGGAGCCAGCTTTAACGAGACTCCACTCTATGTGTATGGCAGAAACACGAGGCCAGTGTGCGCTTTCAAAGAAATAGTTTCCCTGATCCATTCCATTTGTAATACATGCTGCTAATATCAGGTGGCAAATGCTTAATCATTTCTAATCTTTTTTTTACAGTATATTAATTTATAAACATTGTTAACAAGCATGTTAAAATTTTCATTTTCAGGGAACGTTAACATTTTTAAAATTGGAACAATGTGTATCTTTAGTATTTTATGGGTATTTTGGATTTTATGAACAAATTAAAATATAGTGCAGTTACCAATCAATTTATGGAACATTTTGTCTTTATTGACAATTCATATTGAGGATGTAATTCGTAAGCGAACCTCTCATGAAGTTTGTTAATTACATAGTTTGATTTACCAGCAGCTTTATTCTTAATCACCCCAAACTGGAAGTGTGCAAATTGTTATTTGCAATAACCAAGTCATGGGTTTTATGATTAGTACAAAAAGATTAAGGTTACTGAGAATATTCTTCAATGGAAGAGTGGATTTTTGGTATTGACCCTGAACATCCAATTTGTACTGAGTTACACGATTCCCTCTCTCCCCCACCTCCTCTGGGATTGAAATGCAAAAATCACATATCTATACCTTCCTTGTAATAGTCTGAATGAATTTAAAATCTATCAGTTAAATATATTCCAATTGTTTTTGAAGGCAGAAAGTAACCAGAGGCCATTTCTCTCTGTGGTTGAAGAGTGGATTTTCTCAGATGTGCATTTTTGTGGTGGTTAGATACAGCCCCTCTATCCTATCACTAAGTTCACGGTACTAGGTAGCTGTGGTGCTAGCAACTGGTAGGGGCCACAGAAGGTCCTGACCTCTTGGGGACAGCCAGAGATTCTGGCATCTAGATCACAAGTCTGAGCACACAACTATGGGAAGAAATAGAATGTGTTTGAAAGGTAGTTGAGGCTTGGCGCCTGTGACTTAAGTGGCTAAGGCTCCGGCCACATACACCTAAGGTGGCGGGTTCAAATCCAGCCGGGGCCTGCCAAACATCAATAATGGCTGCAACCAAAAAATAGCCAGGCATTGTGGCAGGTGCCTGTGGTCCCAGCTACTTGGGAGGCAGAGGCAGAAGACTCGCTTGAGCCCAGGAGTTGGAGGTTGCTGTGAGCAGTGAAGCCATAGCACTCTACCCAGGGGGATAGCTTGAGGCTCTGTCTCAAAAAAAAAAAAAGAAAGGTAGTTGAAGGCAGCACAAATAGTGAGAGAAAATTCGTAAAGTGTGTGTGGTGTACATGCAGGCCTCATGTTTATGACTCAAGGTCATCAGTGGAAGAAAATAAATTTACATGTATATAAAAGTTGAAACTGGTGAAATAGATGGCTGGGAATGTGGAACCACAATCCAACCGCCTGGTTAAGAAGGTGATTTACTCCTGTAGAAAGAAAGAGGCCTTAGTAGGCGTGGTTGGCTTGCAGCTGTGATCCCGGCTACTTGGGAGGCTGAGGCTGGAGGATTACTTGAGCCCAGGAGTAATTACTTGAGCCTGCATAGGCCGGCAGACGCCAAGGCAGTCTAGCCCTGGAGACAAAGTGGGACCCTGTCTAAAAGGAAAAATAAATAAGAAGTAGGTGATTTATAGAGTTAACACAGTAACCCTGACTACATAGATAACTATATTATGTACCCATTAGAATTAAAAATAATAAGACTTTTAAATTTTGATATGTTTGTTTTTTAAGGCTCATATAATGTAAGGGCACATTCCTAAAAAGTGATTTTTAGTACAAGTGAAATAACAAGCCACAAATATATTTCCTGTACTGAAACACAGGCACACACAAGCACGTCTCATACAGTGACCATTCTGTGATTGTGCACTTTTCCTGGGCGGCGCTAGGGGCTCTGTGAATTTGCCCTTATCCTTTGCTGCCACCCTGTGTTAACAGGTGGGAATCACATAAACAATTTTACTCCCCGCCCCCCGTTTTTGTTTTTGGTAAACATCAAGGGACATTTAGAAAAGCAGATATTTTAAAGTGAAATATTAGGTCACGATTCTAAAACGTAATTTTTAGTACAAGTGAAATAACAAGTCACAAATGTATTTGCGGAACTAAAACACAAGCACGCACGAACATACATAGATGGAGAGCGGGCATGCCACCTTGTCAGCGTTTACGAACAAGTTCATTCTGTCTAGCTTTCTGTGAAATACCCGAGAGAAGAAAAGTAAAGAGCGCATCATGCACTTTACAAAGGGATGATTGGCGCTGTTTCCCGCGGTCAGCTGTGGCTTTCATGCGGCTTTAACGAAGGACACGCCCCTTTCAGGGACCGCTCCTTTTTTTGCCCTCCTTTCAAAGCTTAATTAAAAGATCTATCTCTGACCTATCAATATTTGTATCTATGTTCAAATACTTATAAACTGTTCATTTTTCTCTGGGAGTATCTCAGCTTTTACGTCTTTTCTTATGTGATTATGAAATTCAGAATCCATACTGGGACAATTTTGAGAGTAAAAGCTTTTATTACGGATAATTAGCCTGGTTAGCGGCAACCAGGCTCACATGGCAGCCAAACGCACACCACTGTGCCACTTACCAGGGTGCCAACTTACACTGTTAGACGAGGTCCCTGTGCTCAGAAGGATTCCATGCTTGGTCAGATAATCTACTGCTGCTGCCTTAAATTTCTTCATCATTTTTGAAAAGGGGCCTCACATTTTTGTTTTGCCCTGGATCTTACCAATTATGCGTCCAACCCTGGATAAAGGCTATTTGAATAATCCCTCCAGTCTCAAAAGAACTCTGCAATCTCCTTTCTGTTTTCTCCATCAGCAGAAAATTCACAACCCTTCAGACACTGAGTCATCCTCATGTTTTCACCCTAGATACAAGAAGTGAGTTCCTAAACAACTAAGTTATTCATATGGAATATTTATATTTTTGTCTCTATGTACTAATCATTTTTTCTTATCCTGAATTTCTGCAATTTATTTTATGACCATCCCCCAAATTTTTAGAATTTAGAAATTGCTTTTATCATATACCAACAGTCCTCGCTTGGCACCATTCTGATACGTACACGTTTTAGTTACCATTTTAGTTACGTAACAGCAGTTTCCCAACAACATTCAAATTTTAGCCACACATAGCATGGTCTCTTAACAGTGAGTAATTACATCAAATAACAAATAGGACTGTTAGCACTTAGGCTTACAAATCACTAAACAAATAACAGATGTCCCAAATCGCATTAATGTTTCAAAGTCCGTCTGCAATTGGTCACTGTACATCTATTATTTAGTTCACAGACAGCAAAGCATAAGATTGTGTTACTTCCTCGTCTCCAAGAGATAAAGGCATGTGATATTTTATTAAAATGGATAACGGAAAGAGGGCATCAGACTACAAAATAAAGTATAGCTGAAAAACTCAAAATGTAATTAATTAATGAAATTCTAATCATGCATAGGTGAACTATAGAGGAAAGAGCTTCTTCTATACATTTCTGCTGTTCAGGGAGTTTAGATGTGCAGCCAGAAGAACTTAGTGAAGTGAGTTTATTAATACGAGTTTTCTCCATGTGATTAAGATCTCCTTGTAGTGCTGAAACTCACACGACTCCTTTTACAGTTCTGAATGTCTGTGCCTTGTGAACACTGCCTTGATACATATGAATTAAAATGGTTGGTGTATTTTTACTAAATATTTCAAGCTAATTTTTAAACGATTAATAGTCACTGTGTTGCATGACCACTCATGATAATAAGCTAAGTCTGCATAAAAGTACCAAAACATTTAAAATTTACGTGTGTTTCCAGATTACTAGGAGCTTTTAAGTGCACACATTTATTTCTGTTCCCTTCTAAAAGTTCATCAACTTGTCAATAAAAGGTCAAACAGTGACAGGATCTAGACAGGTGCTCACTGATGGAAAGGCCCTGTGGAGGAATTTGGGTCATAAGCAGTTTATGGAGGGAAGAATCAATGGCAGGGACACAGCAGAGGAAGAGGCTGGAGGGGTGGGGCGGGGAGGGCGGTTTGTCTGAGGACACAGAAGACCCTGCAGTCACTGCTGAGGAGAGTGGGGTGACACAGAGCCTGCTGAGTTACTGAGTCATCATAGAAAAACCAGCCCGAAGCTCCTCCCCTACTCTAAACGTGTAGCCAAGCATTTTATTCATATGCTCTATTTTAAAAATGAATTCAGGTTTTGATGACCCAAAATACAGCCTTCTATTTTTGGCTGGGGCTGGGTTTGAACCCACCACTTCTGGTATATGGGGCCAGTGCCCTACTCCTTGAGCCACGGGTGCCACCCTCACTCACATGACCTTTTAATTTCCTGTCTGTACACCCCAAATTAAAGCCCAGCAGGCGATATGTCCTGCCCATATACAAGAAGATCTTATTCAGAGATCATATAAGAAAATAGAAGATCAATCCAAAGTACTATTTCCATATTAAAATGCCAGAAAACGGCAACAGATTAAATGAAGCAGAAAAAATAATCAAAGAAGTCATCAGGTCAAGTGTCTCAGAGCTGAGGGAAAAATATAAATTGTCGTATGAAGGAGTCAACAAGTGACAAACAAGATTAAACCCCTAGTTCAGCAAAATTAGTCACTGATTAGTTAATTAGCATTGTTCTTATCTGGTTTTATTAATGAAGGCTTGGAGATTATAAATAAATTGAACCATTTTAACACATATTTTAAAATATGACAATTAAGTTTGCAGATTCACTCCAGAAAAAGTGCTACATACCTCACCAATGAGTGTCCCGACAGTCACCTGCTGTCGGGTCCTCCCCTTGGGGAGCCACATACCAACACCAGTTCACCTTTCAAAGCACTTTTTCTAGGATTTCAATTAAGTTTGTGTGCTTAATTGTCAGACCTTTGTATGACAACAGCTCTGACGGCCATTCCAGAAAAAGAGTTCCAAAATAGCGTTGAAGGGCAGACTAGGCGCTGGCATCCGCGTGTAGCTTCCCAAAGGAAGTACTTACCATGAGACTGTAGTGATAGTCAGCAGTGAGGTATGCCGCACTTTTTCTAGGAGGAGTTCATAAACTTAATTGTCGAAACCCATATAGTCTGATTTTTTTAAACTTTTAAAATAATACTGTTCACGTGTAAGGTGTACAGCATGGTGTTTTGATAGACAAGGCACAGTGAAATAATTGCTACAATAACATAGTTACTGTGTGTGTGTTGAGAGCACCTGAAATCCACTCACTCAGCAAATTTCCACTATCCAATCCAGTACTGCTGACTACCGTCATGGCGCTGGGCATGCATCCTGTGAGGACACAACTCTGTACCTTTGACCAACATTGCCCCATTTTTCTCTCCTCTCTGCTCCTAATAGCCGCCTTTCTGCTCTCTGCCTCGGTGCGTTCAACGTTTTTGAGAGTTCACACATAAGTAAAATTAAGGAGTGTTTTTCTTCCCATGCCTGGCTTATTTCACTAGGCACAATGACCTTCTGGTTCATCTATGTTGTCACAAATTGCAAATGTCCTTTATTCAGGCTAAATAACATCCATTATATTTATACCTATGTCTCTATATAAAATACACCATATGGTATGTGTTTTATATATATACACATATATATGAAATGATGTCATATGGTATGCAGTACGTGTGTGCATTTATGTATATATGTGAAATTATCCATTCACTCATTGATGAACACAGGTTATTGATATATCTTAGCTATTATGGATAATGCTTCAGTGAACATAAAGTGTAGACTTTATCATGGGGGAATTAATTTCATTTTCTTTGGATGTATATACCCAGAAAAGGATTGTTGGATCACATGGTAGTATCATTTTTAACATTTTAAGGGAGCGACATGATGTCTTTCAGGTAATGGCTGCACCAATTTACACTTCTACCAACAATGTACAATGACTTGCTTTGATCCACATCCTCACCAACAGTTTTGAGTTTGATGTAGTCCCACCTGTTTGTTTTTGCCTTGTTGCCTATGCTTTTGGTGTCATGCCCCCCAAATGATTCCCAAGAGTAATGTGAAGGAGTTTTCTCTCTTTTGCTTTCTTCTAGGAGTTTTATGGTTCTGGCTTTTCCACTTAAGTCTTTTCTCCATTTTGCATTTATTTTTGTGTATAACACAAAATGGTGATTGCAAGGGCTGTGTGTGTGTGCACAGAGACTGTTAGAATTAATCAATGAATTCAGTTAGTTTCTAGATAACAAATCAATATAAAAATCAGAGCATTTCTATACGCTAACAATGAACTATCAGAAAATAAAATAAAAAGATCTCATGTAAAGTAGCATCTAAAGGATAAACTACTTAAGAGTAAAGTGGAAGATCTGTACACTGAAAACTGTAAAACCCTGATTAACAAACTTGAGGACGATATAAACAAATGAAAAAATAACTCATATATATGGATCGAAAGAATGTTGTTAAAATGTTTATACAATTCAATGGTAAACGGATCCAATGATATCACCATAAAAATTTCAAGGAAATATTTACAGAAATAGAAAAAAATAATCTAAAATGTGGGATAGAACTACAAAGTCCCATTAATAGCCCAAGAACACTTGAGAGGAAAAAATGTTACGTCATAGTTCTTAATTTCAAATTATGTTACAAATTTATAGTATTTCAAACTAATATGATACCTTGCATAAAAACAGACACATATATCAATGGAACAAAACGGAGATACCAGAAATGAACCAGCACATTATCAACCAATTTTTGATAAGGGCTCCAAAATACACAGTGAGAAAGGACAGTCTCTTCAATAAGTGGTGCTGGGAAAACTGGATATCCACGTATAAAAGAATAAACTTGGACCTTTATTTTTGAACTTTTTAAACATTAGATATAATTTGTTGAAATTCAAATATAATAGAAAATCTAAATAATGGATGCTTTTAAATATTTTTTTCTAAAGAATAATGCATTTATTTTATTTTGTTTTTTCTTTATTAAATCATAACTGTGTACATTATTGCATTTATTGGGTACACTGTGCTGATTTGATATACAATGTGGAGTGCTTACATCAAAATGACTAACATAACCATCACCTCACTTACTTATTTGTTGTGGTAAAATATTTATACTCTTAATAGTTTTGAAATGTACCATTGCACTGTGCACATTAGGACAGGTCCTACCAAATACCGTCTCTCCTCCCAGCCTTCCCTCTCCTCTCCCCTCTCCATCTTCTTCCCTCCTTCTTTCTGGGCTATAGTTGTGTTTTATCATTTGTATGAATGTGTACGTGTTTATAATATTGGTTTCATAATAGTATTGAGTACATTGGATACTTTTTCTTCCATTCTTGAGATACTTTACTAAGAAGAATATGTTCCAGCTCCATCCAGGTAAACATAGAAGATGTAAAGTTCCCATCTTTTTAATGGCTGTATGTATAGTATTCCATGGTGTACATATACCACAATCTGTTAATCCTTTCATGGATCCATGGGCATTTAGGCTGCTTCCATGACTTGGCAATTATGACCTGGGCTGCAATAAGCATTCTGGTGCAAATATCTTTGTTGTAAAATGATTTTTGATCATCTGGGTAAATATCTAGTGGAAGAATTGCAGGATCAAATGGTAGGTCTACTTTTTAGTTCCCTGAGCGTTCTCCAAACTTCTTTCCAAAAGGACATATTAGCTTGCATTCCCACCAGCAGTGTAGAAGTGTTCCTTTCTCTCCACATCCATGCCAACATCTGTAGTTTGGGGATTCTGTGATGTGGGCTAATCTTACTGGAATTAGATGATATCTCAAAGTGGTTATGATTTGCATTTCTCTGATGATTAAAGATGATGAGCATTTTTTCATGTGTTTGTAGGCCATGTGCCTGTCATCTTCAGAGAAGCTTCTGTTCAAGTCTCTTGCCCACAAAGAAATGGGGCTATTTGTTCTTTTCTTATTGATTAGTTTGAGTTCCCTGTGGATTCTAGTTATTAGACCTTTGTGGAAAACACAACCTGCAAATATCTTCTCCCATTCTGAAGGTTGTTTGTTTCCTTTACTTACAGTGCTCTTAACTGTGCAGAAGCTTTTTAGTTTGATCAGGCAGCTGTGTACTTTTAACCATTTAGTCCAGGTAAAATTGTACTGTCACTTGCAACAGGTTTCTATCTCTTTTTTCATAATGTGTCACTGATAAGAGTTTTTAAGTACAATGT
>CAUYTI010084612.1:0-15099 GCA_963575145.1 Galago senegalensis
CTGTGGTCCCAGCTACTTGGGAGGCGGAGGCAAGAGACTCGCTTGAGCCCGGGAGTTGGAGGTTGCTGTGAGCTGTAATGCCACAGCACTCTACCCAGGGGGACAGCTTGAGGCTCTGTCTCAAAAAAAAAAAAAAAAAAAAATACAGCACTGTGATTGACTTCCACATTCTGATGACTGTCACGTTTTAAAGTAGGATGAACGATAGCTATTATATTTTTTTAACGTGACAGGGCAGGGCAGGCAATAATGAAATAGTACTCATCTGAACAGCCATCTTTATTTCTAACATCCAAAGGCGTCAATAATGCGATCTATGCACTTTGCTATTATGTAATATATAGCATATTAGAGATTCAGCGTGTCTAACATTTAATTCACTTCAATCATGCCAGTCTGTCAAGATATAATAAAACAACAAGAAAGTCTACCAATAGTTCCCTCCCAAACATTACCTGTTCAGCTGCTCTGAGCTTTTTTATGTAGTTAAGAATCTTGAAAATTGCCTCTGAATAGTTATTCACACATTGTATCCCACTACCAACAAAAGAAATGCCAGTGTAACAGTTGCTTAGTACTTTTGAATGCAAAACTGATGTTGGTGACAGATTTTAAAGCATATAATTTATGTCAACATGTGCCGTTTTATCTGTAAAAACTTTCAGGACTAAAGAATGAAGTTTCGAGAAGTTATTTATTGTGCCTCCTGGCAGGGTAGAATTGCTTGATGTCCTATAAGGTCGGAATTATACCATTGTTATAGAGGGGGAATAAAAGACATTTCCTCCATATCAGCTTCCCCACTCTCATTCCCAGTAAGAAGTGAAGAGTATGGCTCAGCGCCTCTAGCTCACCCTCTAGCATGCTAGCCACATACACCAGAGCTGGCAGATTTGAATCCAGCCTGGGCCAGCCAAACAACAATGACAAGTTCAACAAAAAAATAGCTGGGCATGTGGTGGGCACCTATAGTCCCAGCTACTTGAGAGGTTGAGGCAAGAGAATCACTTAAGGCCAAGAGTTGGAGGTTGCTGTAAGCTGTGACGCCAAGGCAATCTACCCAGGGTGACAGGTTGAAGAATAACTATACCAAATTAACATACTTGGATTTGATTTTATGATGCAACATCTTGTAAATGAATGAAGATTCTTTTAAAAAAATTATACGGGGCTCAGCGCCCGTGGCACAGTAGTTACGGCACCAGCCACATATACTGAAGTTGGTGGGTTTGAACCCAGCCCAGGCCAGCTAACCAACAATGACAACTGTAACAAAAAATAGCCAGGCTGGGCAGTGCTTGTGGCTCAGTGAGTCGGGCGCCGGCCCCATAGACCGAGGGTGGCGGGTTCAAACCCGGCCCTGGCCAAACTGCAACAACAAAAAAAATAGCCAGGAGTTGTGGCAGGTGCCTATAGTCCCAACTACTCGGGAGGCTGAGGCCAGAGAATTGCCTAAGTCCAGGAGTTGGAGGTTGCTGTGAGCTGTGTGATGCCACAGCATCTACCTAGAGAAATAAAGTGAGACTCTGCCTCTACTAAAAAAAAAAAAAAAAAAAAAGCCAGGCATTGTGGTGTACCTATAGTCCCAGCTACTTGGGAGGCTAAGGCAAGAGAATTGTTGAAGTCCAAGTGTTTGAGGTTGCTGTGAGCTGTGACACTACAGCACTCTACCAAGGGCAACATAGTGAGACTCTGTCTTAAAAAAAAAATCATACTGTAGCCCAGTTCCCTGCACCCACTCCCCAGTAGCTCTGGAAAGAGGCCCTCGCAACCAACAGTGGAGTCACTTCTGACGTCTTCTGTGGTCTGTCCCCTTAGCCTGGCGCAGGAGTTGGGCATTTCTCTCCTTTCACACATTTTAGCCTCAGAAGACATAATGAGTATAAGGGTCACAAGGAATATTTAGCCACAAAAGACACCGAAGGTAATAAGAGCTGTCCCTTAAGGGGCTCACACTTAAATGTGAGGAGAGATTATTAGAGAAACAAAGAGTCAGATCTTCTGGTGGATGTGACAGCATAAGTTGCGTGGTGCAACCAATCTCTAGTCAAAATGGCAGCCAACTTGGCAGAAGAATCCGGGAGCTTGTTATGCAAAACTGAAAGGGGTTGTAGCTGGTAAGCAAAGGAAGCAGGAAATAGGGCAACGATGGACTGTCCAACTCCCATTGGTTGTTCTCTCTCTCTCTGGAAGTGAACAACAACCCTTCACGCCCCGAGGCCACTCAACTAGGTTTGCCCTTGAGGCAGCTTTCCTGAGTGTCTTGGGTAAGCTAGGAGACAGAGGTGCCAGAGCCTTGGCCAGGGATCTTGGGAGTACAACAGACTCTTCCTGTCTGGGCTGCTGGCAAGCTGGTTGTACCCGTGGAGTCACCTGGAGAGCTTGCCTTGCCTCCTAATCTGCACTGGCCCGGGGCTCGGGGCCTCTTGCACCTCATCACACTCACTCTTAATGCACGCATTCCCCTGGCTGCTGGGGTTCTTGCTTTTCTCAACACGGGGACTGGTCCTCCGCCCTGCCCTTGTACAACAGTTCCTCTGCAGAAACATTCCTCCTTTGTGACCCAAATGGCCTCCTTTCCACCTCCTGTAGGGCTTTGCCACCTTCTCCGTGTGACCCTCCCGGGCCATCTGATGTTAACCGTACTTCTCTCTTTCCAGCGTTATTTTTCTCTGTTGTGCTCGTCCCCATCAACATACTTTGTATTCCTCTTTTTAATTTACTGGCTTTCCCCCTCCATTATGAAGACAGACTCTTAAGGTCTGCTGAGTTTTCCTTAGCACCTAGCGCATAGTACCTGGTGCATAATATGTATTTTTAAAAGAGTTAAATTAAATACTTTTTAAAAGCCTTTCCTTTATGTAGATTAAGCTTGAAAGGGCCAAATATGGGCATTGTCTTTGCACTCTTCTATGTAGGGGAGCTTACTTATAGCCATATGTGCTGGACACCACTGGGCTTTCTGATTTCTTCTACTCATTTTTATTTACCATTCTTTATGGTGATTTCACTCCTGGGCCCTTTCTCTTCTGCCCATGTACTGCGCAGCCCACTCTGGGAGGAGTGACTCCAGGTAAGGTGTTCTGTAAGGCGTGGCCTCCTGTGGGTCTTCTCTAGATACTGAACAGAATTAGTGAGGGAGCCATGCAGACCGGGGCACAAACCACATGGGAAGGCACCTTTAACTCAGACTTCATGAAGATGACCCAAGGACGGTCAGTAATTACCCTATCTGTGTTAATAACATAGGGAGAGAATTATATCCAATTTATCAGAAATTGCATAAAATAAGGAGGAGATCTACTCAAAGGATTTGGCAAAGCAAATCATTTGTGGAACAAAGAAAGTTGTGAAATTATCTCTCTTTTTTTTTCTCTCTTAAAGAAACTGGAGAAGCATCTTAGCCCGATGTGGCTAAGAGGATGCTTTCTGTTCATATATTTTCTGGTCTGGTTTTCCTTCTTGTCATTCTTCTTATTGTTGGATTATGTTCATGTTCTAGGCCCTTGTCTCCTGGGCCCATCATTTCCCAGCTGCAGGAAGATCCCGGTCGGCTCTGTCTGTGGGTTTCCTCTTTCTGGTGGGTGCCTGGGGGAATGCCTGCTGCTGGGGCTTCCTCTCCCAGACCAGGCTCTGCTTTCCTTCCGCTCTGCTCTCTTCACACACTCCCTTTGCTGCTCAGCACCGTCTGCCTTCTTCCGTGGCTGCCTGTCCCAAGAGGGGTTGATGCTGCTTCTGTTTGGGCTTGGGTTTGGAGTGATTTCCACACTAAGAGTGAGATGAAAATGAAAAGATGTTGTTTGGGCAGAGAAGAAGATGGCGCTTCCTGGGGTGGTGTGTGGTAGGGAATGCTGGGATGCACTGCCCAGATGTCTCTTCAGGAAAGATTATTCCACTTAAGGAAAGACCAAGGCTCCTCAGGACTTACTCTCCTTGATGCTGGATGACAGCCCTCTGGGTCAGCTCACGTGGGGTGTTACCTCCCCTGAGGCAGCCAGTGGCTGACAGATAAGGGGTGTGAGGTTGAGACCTCTTGCCCCACCTCCCTAGCAAGTCACCACTGAAGGTTTGTCCCATTTTTAGAACTCCAGGGTGGGACCAACTGAGGCTTTATGAACCTGCATCACAGTTCTGCTTCTCTCTGCTCCATTCTGCTTTCTTCACTGGGTGTCAATCACACAGGAACACTCAAATAAACCTTCTACACATGGGCGTCCATCCCAGAGCCCACTCCTGGGAACTCAGTGCTGTGTTATGCTGTTATTATCAGCCGCCCTGGTTTTTGCCAACCATCTTCCAGGGCACCAGACACGTTCTTTCATTCAAATCATTCTCCCAACAATTTCTCCTTTGAGAGCCTCAGGAAATGGAGGATCTGGGCAGACAATCGAGAAAAGGATGCAGGCACAGGGAAAAAGACAAATTCAGTATGGAAACTGTGGATTGAGAATGGGAAGTGGTCTGTGCCATAAGGCAGAACTCATATATACAGCAAGTATATGTGGGATTGAGTGTGGGCTCACAAACCTTCTTCTGGTTAAGGACAGGATTAATCTCAGCATCTAGAAAGCCAGAAGCAGGTTAGGGTGAGGTAGGAGGAGGGAGATTTGGAGTTTAGAGGCCTGACCAATGGGCTAGATACAGAAGACAGGAAACCAGGTAACTGAAAGCACCACCACCACCATCCCCCTCTCACACACCAGCCCAAGTCATACCATGCATGCACGCATGTGTGCATGTTTGGGGAAAGGAAGTGAGCTTAGGGAGCATGATAACCTCAGATTACCTCTCTTTTTCAAGATTTACTCTGCAACATTAAAGAAACTAGCCTTTTTATTAAAAACTCCCTGACAGAGTCCTTGCGTTCATTCTTTTAACATACATTATGTATGGGAAACAAATCTCCAGGAAACGTACTGGAAACAAGAAGTATAAATAGGCCATCTGTATTTATGCGCACAGGAAAGAAATGTCATCCAATGTCAGGAAACAAGACGTGGGATGTTAGGGTCCAGGGAAGAGCTGGAAAGGAGGAGGCTCAGTTCCACCAGGGTTGGAGGAGTTGTATGTTGCGTGCTTCCAGCAGATGGCGCTGTTCCGGGAGAAAGCTGGAAAATCGTTTTGTTTCCTCTGTTGCCATCTCTTCTGTTTACAATTCTCAACCGGTTACGATTTCTACCGTAGTAAAACTTCAACCCTATCTTCTCAGATATTACTATATGTACAGAAGCTCGTGTCTGCAGCAAATCCTAATTTTGGTTTCATCAGTGGTCACCTACCTAAGTTATTCTTATTTCATGCAGGGGCATGTTAGAAATCTCATGGTTTTCTCTTCCTAACAAAGAGGTATTGGAGTTAATCCTGCAATGATTGCTACCACCATGACCTTCTCTGTCCTGTGTGCTTGCAAGGTAGCACATCTAAAAATCATCTTCAGAAATGTGAGTGTTACTGCTTTGTATAATAAATACACTAAGGTATATGTATATACCTCACTGTATGTAAGAGACAGAGTATTATAAATAATATTATACAGGCAGGAAATAAGTCAGTAAATTACTAGAAGATTACCATCTCAGTCTGCCAGGGCTGCCATAACAAAATGCCAGGGCCTGGGTAGAGCTGGAACGTCCAAGGTCAAGGTCTGGTAGTAGTTTCAGGTGAGGAGTCTCTTCCTGGCTTGCAGACGGCCACTTTCTCACAGTCACCATACATGGTGAAAAGAGATCTCTTTCTCTATTTCTCTCTCCCACACTCACTCTCTCCCTTCCTCTTTCCCTCTCTTTCTTTCTTCCTTTTTTTGTGGGGGGTGGGAGTGGACAGAGTCTCAGTCACCCTGGGGTTGAATGCCATGGTGTCACAGCTCACAATAATCTCAAACTTTTGGGCTCAACCCATCCACTTGTCACAGCCTCCTGAGCAGCTGGGACTATAGGCAAACACAACAACCACTGCTAGTTTTTCCATTTTTAGTAGAGACAGGGATCTTGCTTTGCTCAGGCTGGTCTTGAACTCCTGAGCGCAGGCAATCCACCCACCTCGGCCTCCCAGAGTGCTGGAATTACAGGAGTGAGCCACCACACCTGACCCCTTTCTGTCTTCTTATAAGGCCCCCAGTCCTATCATATTAATGCAATACTCTTATGATCTTACTTACCCTTAATTATCTCTTAGAGGACATATCTCCAAATACAGTCACATTGGGAATTAAGGCTTCAACATGTGAATTCAGGTGGGAGGAGACACAATTTAGTTCATAGCAATCATTGTATACAAAAGGACTAAATTCCTGGCTCGGTGCCCGTAGCACAGTGGTTATGGTGCCAGCCACATACACCGAGGTTGGCAGGTTTGAACCCAGTCTGGGCCAGATAAGCAACAATGACAATTGCAACAAAAAATAGCCAAGAGTCGTAAGAGGCTAAGGCAAGAAAATCACTTAAACCCAAGAGTTGGAGGTTGCTGCAAGCTGTGACACCGTTGCACTCTACCAGGAGTGACAAAGTGAGACTCTGTCTCAAAAAAAAAAAAAAAAAAAGGCAGCACCTGTGGCTCAAAAAAGTAGGATGCCGGCCCCATATGCCAGAGGTGGTGTGTTCAGCCCCAGCCCTGGCCAAAAACTACAAAAAACAAAACAAAACAAAAAAAAAAAAACTTGGGTGGCACCTGTGGCTTAGTGAGTAGGGCACCAGCCCCATATATCAAGAATGGCGGGTTCAAACCCAGCCTCGGCCAAACTGCAACAAAAAATAGCTGAGCACTGTGGTGGGCGCCTGTGGTCCCAGCTACTCAGGAAGCTGAGACAAGAGAATCACCTAAGCCCAAGAGCTGAAGGTTGTTGTGAGCTGTGATGCCACAGAACTCTACTGAGGGCAATAAAGTGCAAATCTGTCTCTAAAAAAAAAAAAAGACTAAATTCCTAAATGTGCTGGTAATGGTAAAATGCAGGAACTATCACATATTTTCATCAGATACAATACCTACTATGCTTGACTCCAATATTAACATGTTGGAAAAGAAATTCTGTTTCTTTTGGGAATGGCTGAGGGTTTCCAGCCACCACATATTAATAGTTTTCCAAAATGTTTTTTTTCCTTGTTTCCAATTTTTTAAAAATTGCATACAACTTCATAAGAGAACTTGAAAAGAATTCAAACCTATAGAAAAGTTGAAAGAATAGGGTGGGTGCAGTAGCTCACACCAGTAATCGTGAAACTCTGAGGCCAAAGTGGGAGGGTTGCTTGAGGTCAGAAGTTTGGGAATAGCCTGAGCAAGAGTGAAACCCTATCTCTGGAAAAATGGAAAACTTTAGCCAGGTGTGGTGGTGCATGTCTATAGCCCCAACTGTCTAGAGGCTGAGGCAGGAGGATCATTTTAGGCCAGGAGTTTCAGGTTGTAGTGAATTCTGATTATACCACAAGACTCTAGCTAGGGTGACAGAGTGAGACTTTGTCTCCAAAAAAAGTTGAAAGAATATATATCCACATCCAGCGACCAATTATTGGTCTTTCTTTCTTTCTTTCTTTCTTTCTTTCTTTCTTTCTTTCTTTCTTTCTTTCTTTCTTTCTTTCTTTCTTTTTTGGGGGGAGGGGAGAGACAGTATCAAGTTGTTGCCCTGGGTAGAGTGTCAAAGCTTACAGCAACCTCAAACTCTTAGGCTTAAGCGATTCTCTTGCCTCAGCCTCCCACCAATTGCTGGTATTTTGCCACATTTCCTTACATCTGAATCACTTGGAGCTTGAAATGTAACTTAGAGGATATCTGATCAACTCTTATTCCATATACTAACCCAGTACAAGGGGTCACTAGGTTCTACTTCAGCGTCTCCGGGGATAGGAAACTCAGCTACTTTTAAGTCAGTGCTTTGTGTTTTTAGAGGCCTCTGGTTGTCTCTAAGTTTGTGATTATAATAAACTAAAACTCATAGATCAAACCCCACCCAAATAGGGTGGACCAGCCTAAAAGAATCAAGCCCCTCCCCTCCCCCACCAGATGTCCCACCTAAGAAAAGTGAATGCATCAACCCCCTACCCCACCCCACAAAATGTCCCACCTGGGAAAGGTAAATGGGCCAACCCCTACCCTTCCAACAGATGTCCAACCCAGGAAAGGGAATGTCCCGACACCCACCTTCCTAACATTTAAAATCCCCCTCCATCTTGACCCACGTGCTACCTTCCTTCTCGAGCTCAGCTCACCCTCACCAGGTGGAATAAAGGCCATGGCTGCCCACACAGAGCCTGGATCCTGTTTTTCTTTTGTCTCGCTTCTTGAAATAATCTTTTATTTTTGGTCTTTGACCTCTCAGAAACCTGGTCCTCTGTAATTTCCATTAGACAAATACTATTTCTAGTTCCTTTCTGTCATGTTAGCTTTACAGTGTTTGAAGGCAGTACTCATGTCCCCTTCCTTACTCTGAGAGAAAAAGACTAACCAACTGTAATACTTCCATCCGTGCCTTATCTGGAGTAGCTACTACTTTGCTTGCTACGGTAGTAGGATCAGATATTCACAAAGCGCCACTCAAACTTACTAAGGCAATGAGGATTTTTTTTTTTGAGACAGAGTCTCACTATTTTACCCTCAATAGAGTGCAGTGGTATCACAGCTCATAGCAACCTCAACCTCTTGGACTTGAGTGATTCTCTTAGCCTCTGAAGTAGCTGGGACTACAGACGCCTGCCACAACACCCAGCTATTTTTTTGTTACAGTTGTCATTGTTGTTTTAGCAGCCCTGGGCTTTGGTTCGATCCCGCCAGCCTTGGTGTATGTAACCGGTGCCCTAATCACTGAGCTATAGGCACCAAGCCTTTTTTTTTTTTTTGGAGACAGAGTCTCAGTCTGTCAACCTGGGTAGAGTGCCATGGAATCATAGCTCACAGCAAACCCAAAACTCTTGGGCTCAAGGAGTGATCCTCTTGCTCAGACTCACAGGTGCTAAGACTACCAGTGCTGCCACAACTGGCTAGTTTTTCTATTTTAGTAGAGAGAGAGGTTTCCTTTGCTCAGGCTGGTCTCAAACTTCTGAGCTCAGGAGATCCACCTGCCTCGGCTTTCTAGTGTGCTGGGATTACAGGCATGAGCCACTGTGCCCAGCTTCAATGAGGAACTTGATGTTTTTCTAATGGATGCAATCTTTCTTTCCTTAGTTGGCTCAGTCTCTTTGTGGTTTGTGGGGATTAGAACTCCTCAAGACCAGTCTCAGTTCCAATAGTTCACTAGAAGTTTTATAGAACTCACTGAAAACTGTTATAATTTCAGTTATGGTTTATTACTGTGAAAGGATGCAAATTAACCAGCTAAAGAAAGAGGCATGCAGGGCAAAGTCCAGGAGAGTTCTGAGTGTAAATCTTCTGCTCTGCCTCCTTGCCTCTTCATTGTTCTGTGGTAGCACCAGGTTGGTGTAAGCCATTCTGTGTAGCAGTCTCAGAGTTCTGAATAAGGCCTGGGGCCCACGTCCTGTCTGCTTCTGTGTCTGCCTCTCTCCTAGTTCATGTACCGTCGCTCCTTCTGTCCTCCAGACTGTGACCTGCAGGACACAGGTGTCTGCCTACTTGCTTTTCCTACCATTTGACTTCACTTATTCTCTCCACAACCCACCAAACCAGAAGAACTTCATCTACATTAGATCTTCCTCTATTCTGATTAAAGATTTCTTTCATTACTAGCAGACTAGCTGCAAGGAACTGGATTTATAAAGAAAGGGAAAGAAAACTATTTTTATAATATTATCTCTATTATACTTGTGTAAAGAGTTTAGTAGCAATCAAAGCCTCAAACCTACTGAGAACAGGAAAACCTCTTCCTCTTTTCCATCTTTCCTACAGCCTGTGGAGTTTGTAAACAGCTTAGCAACTGCAAGGTCATGGTTTTGGAAATGGGAGGTAACTCAGGATTCATGGGAATGTCAGTCAGTTTCCATAATAACAATGATAACACCTGCCATTTATTTGACCTCTATATACCAGATATTGTGCTGACTTCTTCTGACGCTCCCCAAAGCCCTATTCCTATAGTATCCCCTTTTTACAGATGAGCAAACCAAACCTCAGAGAAGTTATTTGTCCAAAGTCCTATCAAAGCCAGTACCATCTGACTCCAGAGTCTGTGCACGGCTTAGCACCACTTCAAACTGCCTTTTGGTGGGGAGGGCTTCATATTGCTGTTTTCCTCCTGATTGCCATAGGAAGGGATTCCATAAGGCACAACTTTACGTTCAGTTGCACCCACAGTTTTGCAAGCTTCCAAGGAGCCCTTGGTGATCGATGAGTAAATGTGGCATTTAAAACCTGGTCTAGTGTTGGCAAGCACCCCAAAACTACTGCTGGTATTACTGAGGGAACCAGCCTCTTGGGGACGCAGCTTCCTAATCACTTCTTTAGGGAACTTGTAATGAATCTAATTGCAAGCATCTACTTGATTCCCTACAGGATTATGTCACATAAGGCAGAGCCAGACAGGTGCTAAAATCAATAAGTGAGAGTCAAAAGTACAGAGCTGGAGGCCAGCGAGGCACCGTGACTTGGTAGCTTAGGAGGAAAGACTTAGGGCGCTTTCTGATAACCACTGTATGTGCAAAGAAAATTTATGGCTTGGGTGTGGGAACTATGAACACAAATTATCTTTTAGACCTTTCATAATCTAAACCATGGTAATTTCTGTGGGTGTCAATGATAAATGTGTGATGTCAATGTGTGCAGAGGGTACCACTGGGAGCAGATTTCAGGCCCTACTGGGAATGGGGATTGTGCAGCTGTGACTGAGGTCCACTGGAGCCTTCATTTAGTTGCCCACCAGACCATTAAAGAGATGAGCTGGGCTTGAATCACACATAGGCTCTTTTTTTCCCCTTCTTTTTCCTCTCTTTTTTTATGGATAGGATTTTGATAGGTGGCGATGATTTGATTTGGGCTGGACTTTTGTGAGCAGGGACCTAAAGAGGGGAAAATGTGGTGCGTGTTTTGGGGCATGGAAAGTTGTTTCCTTCAGCCAGAATTTCAGAAGCAGGAAAGAGAAAATAGAGAAACAAAGCCAGACAGGTAGAACAAGATCAAATCAGGCTGGGTGCAGCGGCTCACACCTATAATCCTAGCACTCTGGAAGACTGAGGCAGGTGGATCGCCTGAGCTCAGGAGTTCCAGACCAGCCTCAGCACAAGCAAGACCCTGTTTTTAGCAACTAGTCGGGTGTTGTAACTGGCACCTGTAGTCCCAGCTACTTGGGAGCCTGAGGCAAGAGGATCGCTTAAGCCCAAGACTTTGAGGTTGCTCTGAGCTATGACACTCTACCAAAGGTGACAAAGTAAGACTCTGTGTCAAAAAAAAAAATCAAATTGGGTAAAATGATGATTGTTAAGGCCCAGGATAGTGCTCAGTGCCACCCACAGTGGCACTGGGAGGAGCTGGGAGTGGAGAAGCCACTGAGGCTCTGGGCTTGGGTGGGACAGACAAGAGAATTCAACATGGGCCACTTCCATGGCCACTGTGTCAGTGGCATCCCTCAGGGCACCTCCTGTCTGGGGGCTGTTCCCACCTGAGCCTCTGCTCTCCTCCTCTGGTCAGCCTCCAGCATCCAGTCCACTAGAGCTGCCTCCAGTGTCTCTTCTCCCTGGCCACCTTCATTACATGATTCAGCAATATCTTTTAGCTCACATTTCTGGCCATCAGAGTTCTCCTCCAGAGAGCCATGGTACTGGCTTGCGGTGATAGTCTCCAGAATTTCAAGAGCGTAAGAGGTGGCTCTGAATTAGAGGCAGGGACTATCAGTGAAAGGAGAAGTGGGTAGGCCTTTAAATCCTGGGGTCAGTGGACTTGGAGCAAAGCCTGGAGGAGGGAATGAAGCTACGGGGTGTCACAGGAGGTGATGAATGCACAAATGTAAGGAAAGGGCAGCAAGTGTTGATTATTTTTTAAATTCTCCAGTTCAAAGGATAGTGTTTTAGTCCATTTTCTGTTGCTTATATCAGAATACTTGAATTGGGCAATTTATACAGAAGGAATGTATTTCTTATAGTTATGGAGGCTGAGAGTTGGAGAAGTTGAGGGTCCCCATCTGGTGAGGCCCATCTTGCTGGAGGGGACTCTTTACAGAGTCTCCAGGTGG
This sequence comes from Galago senegalensis, assembly GCA_963575145.1. NCBI lineage: Eukaryota > Metazoa > Chordata > Mammalia > Primates > Galagidae > Galago > Galago senegalensis. Next base: position 12,104 of record CAUYTI010084612.1, read on the forward strand.
ATATCATGCTGTTAGCAGAATTTCTTTTCTTTTTTTGGCTGTGGCTGGGTTTGAACCTGCCACCTCCGGTATATGGGGCCAGTGCTCTACTCCTTTGAGCCACAGGCACCGCCCTGTTACCAGAATTTCTCCTTGCTGAGTCCTTGATCTTGGAGAGTTGAAGATGAATCCACGGATCATGGGGATAAGTGACAGGATAGACTTTATTGACAGAGAAAAGAGTAGAGAAGGAAAGAAGGGCAACGCAACCTCCAGCAGCAGAGGGGAGAACCCAGACGGGAGGCTCCCCCTTCAGTCTAGGGCTTTAAATATTGCTTTTCCGATCCTGCAGGCAGGTTTGGGGGAAGTATGTCACAACTGGCCAGAGGCAGGCAGACAGAAAATGATCCTAAAATTAGCCCAAGAATGAGGTCCTTGCAGTTCTTGCCTCAGGCATTAGGGTATATGCTCCCGACTCAGGAGGACTGGCCCAGAACTGATCAGACTGCTTTCTTCATGACCTTGCTTGAATCTGCCCTGCAAAAGGCCTATTTTGTGCCTAGAGACAGGGATCTATGGTGAGACTGATTTCTGAGCTCACCCAGGCCTAAAAAAATAGGGGTTTCTGTCTTACTGGATGAAGACGGTCTGGCCACCTGTCACTGTCCACCAGTACACGGAGACAGGTAAAGGTCCACCAAACTTTACTTGTCAGAAGTCTGGGATTCTGGAGAACAGTGAGAGTAGCCTCTCAAGACTGTTCCATTCTTCCATTTCCCAAATTACAGTTTTATACATTAAAGTTTCAAATAAAAACCATGTTAAACCTTATCTTAAAAAATAATCGGCATAACCCATGACCCATAGTAAACTATAATCCGTATAATCTGCGACTCAACACGCCAATTTAGAAGTTAATCTCCTAAATCAATTACTCTAAACTACTCAAGATATTCACCTTTAGGGTAGAGCTGAATTTATAAAACGACAAAGAATGGTAGACCGGAGGCGAAGGTCAGGTACAACCCACCAGACCAGCTGTGTCATGTTGGCCTAGGCTAACTGGCTCCAACTTATTTCCACCACTGGCATTCTCACTTGTCCAGCCCTGAGTCGGGGGGACCCATATCAACGTGGCTATGGGGACTGAGTGTGCTAGCTCAAGACTCTCTTCCTAATTTCACAAAGCCACCAGTCCCACTTCCATGATAGCTCATGAGTGAACTAATCCATTAGTGAGGACATAACCCTCTTGATGCTATCGCCTCTTAAAGGACCCACTCCCAGCTGTGTGTGGTGGCTCATGCCTGTAATGCCAACATTCTGGGAGGCCAAGGCAGGTAGATTCCTTGAGCTTAGGAGTTCAAGTAAGCCTGAGTTAAGAACAAGACCCTGTCTCTACTAAAAATAGAAAAACTAGGCTCAGCACCTATAGCTCAACCAGCTAAGGTGCCAGCCACGTACACCTAAGGTGGTGGGTTTGAATCCCCAGCCCGGACCCGCCAAACAACAGTGACGGCTGCAACCAAAAAATAGCCGGGCGTTGTGGCGGGCGCCTGTGGTCCTAGCTACTTGGGAGGTGGAGGCAGGAGACTCGCTTGAGCCCAGGAGTTGGAGGTTGCTGTGAGCTGTAATGCCATGGCACTCTACCCAGAGGGACAGCTTGAGGCTCTGTCTCAAAAAAAAAAAAAAAAAAATAGAAAAACTAGCTAGGCATTGTGGAGGGTACCTATAATCCCAGTTACTCGGGACACTGAGGAAAGAGGATTGCTTGAGTCCAGGAGTTTGAGGTTGCTGTGAGCTATGATGCCATGGCATTCAACCCAGGGTGACAGAGTGAGACTCTGTCTCAAATAAATAAATAAATAACCCCACTCCTCAATACTGCCTCAATGGGAATTAAATTTTAACATGATTTTTGGAGAGGACAGACATTCAAGCCAAGGCAGGTAGTCTTGTCTAAGTAGATTGATGGAACCACTCAAATTTACTTCCTTTATGTCTCCTCACTTCACAATGTCTCTGCTTCTGAGGAAGTATTAAACATTTCCTCTACCCTTTCCAGGACTACATCCGCTTAAAGCAGGAAACCAACCCAAACCTAAAATCCGTTTTGGTACAGGTTTAATAAGCCAATCTTCTGGACTTTCGGTCTGTGCAAAACCAAATGTGCAGATGGACTGAATTGTGAAATGAAAATTTCCATCCCATCAATGTCCAATCTGTGTTCTACCAGCTCCATGGAATCACCGCCACCCCTGTGAATTCTTAATAATCATTGCCTTTTCGAGCTCCCAGATTTCTTATTTCTGAGTCATTCATTCTAGATAACAGCCTAGGCTGCGACTCTCTCTCAAAGGCCTGTTCTCTGTCTTTCTCTTTCACTCTTGCTCTCTTTGTATAGACCAGTCTTTTAATATTCTAAACTCATCTTTCTTTCTATTGGCACTTTCAAGGCCTTTTTTTTTTTTTAGAGACAGAGTCAGTCTCACTTTATTGCCCTTGGTAGAGTGCTGTGGCATCACAGCTCACAGCAACCTCCAACTCCTGGGCTTAAGTGATTCTCTTGCTTCAGCCTCATGAGTAGCTGGGACTACAGGCGCCCACCACAACACCTGGCTATTTTTTTGTTGCAGTTTGGCTGAGGCCAGGCTCGAACCCACCATCCCCAGTATATGAGGCCAGCACCCTACCCACTGAGCCACAGGCACCGCCCTTTCAAGATATTTTAAAGGGGCTCGACGCCTATAGCTCAACCAGCTAAGGCACCAGCCACGTACACCTAAGGTGGCGGGTTCGAATCCCCAGCCTGGACCCGCCAAACAACAATGATGGCTGCAACCAAAAAAAAAAAAAAAAATAGCCGGGCGTTGTGGTGGGCACCTGTGGTCCCAGCTACTTGGGAGGCGGAGGCAAGAGACTCGCTTGAGCCCAGGAGTTGGAGGTTGCTGTGAGCTGTAATGCCACGGCACTCTACCCAGGGGGATAGCTTGAGGCTCTGTCTCAAAAATAAAATA
>CAUYTI010084618.1:0-28506 GCA_963575145.1 Galago senegalensis
TTAAGATTTCTTTTTCTGAATCACTCTTAGCTGGATTGAAATACCCCCTCGTTTACCTCTGTAAAATAACCACTGATGTATTGTTACATAATTGCTGTTGGCCTCCATTGTCTGTACAATGAAAATAAGGGTATCTGCCACATACCTGAGAAGATACAATGAAACATATGTACACATACATGTACTCATGTAGTGATTAGGAGATGAAGATACTAAACAATATGATTCATATGATAATATAATTCAATTTACCAAAAGATTGTATATGTAACTTGGCTTATTGGAAACTCAGAAATTAGAGTTGTTTCTCTGTTCTGATAAATAATTTTTAAAAATTTAGTTTGATTTATTAAGCACAAATGAAGTTTTTGTGAATTGAATTATTTAGGATTTTTTTTCCCATTCAAATTTCTTTTATTATTTTTATAGCATAACTGTGTACATTAATACAAGCACGGGGTACAGTGTACTGTTTTTAGGATCCTTTGATAAAGGTTTTCCTAATTTAGTCAAAAACCATTTATAAATTTATATAAAGGGGTTTGGGATACAAAAGGAATTGAGTTTGAAATATTTGATGCTAAAAGGAATAGAACATCATTTAGGAACAATGAATGATTTATAATATCTGAAATTATGATAAAGGGGGAAATGGAGATTCATTTGTAAATCATAGTATATTCATTTTTCTGAAAGTAAATAACTTTAGCATTAGAAACCCTGAAGGTTTTTGGGTGATGAAGCCTCAGTTTTCTTACTTTTAAGTGAAGATAATATTCTCTGCTCTCTTTGTCTCTCCGTCTCCCCCTTTCTCCCCCATCACACATCCCCCGCTCTTGTCAGAGAATAGATACATAAACATAAAACAACAAATAAAAATAGAGATTGCATAACAATTAGTACAGTACTTAGCACATTACTGACGAGAACAATAATGAGTTTGATAATAAGGCACATCATAAATGGGTTTAGCCAATTAAGGCTTAAAAAATATTAGAGTCCAGAGGAGATAGAGTTATCAACACCATAGGGAATCAGCCACTATATTACAAAATAGCATTGATTGTATTAATTTATCATCAGGGACTCATTTTAATTTTAAAGTGCTAAGATCTATTTCTTTGCAAACATCAGAGAACGGAAGTTCTAACCTAGCATTTACTCAACTGTGGCAACAGGGAATTCAATGGTGCTCTTATCCAAGGACTATCTTTTTCCTTGCCTGTTTCCTCTTTCCATTACTTTGGGAATTTTCTTTGTGTGAAGTAGTGACTATGTAAACTTATGTCATTATGATTACGTTCCTTGCCAGACATTCACAGCATGAAGCAAACTCACACAACGCACAACTGCCATTATTTCCATGACACAACCCCCTCACACCATCACACTTTTCTTGGACCTAAAGGAAAGACACGTTACCGTTAGGATTACAACGTCTGATTTTGTTTTTATTTTGGGTCTTGACTAAGGTAAAAACTGACAGAATACAAAGCCCCACGATAAATTGCATGTGGTTTGTCTTTACTTTGTTTTCTGAATGTAAAGGAACACGTAAGAACTGGAGCTTATTCTCCAGCAAGTTCCCTAGGAATGGAAGCCTGAAGTAATAAAACCTGAAGGAACACTTTAGCTTTTCCTATCCTGAGAAATACATTCGATATTGTGAATCATTTTGAAAGTGATGAAGTCTCAGTCTGGAATTGCCAGAAATATACTAGCACCTTGGTTCGCCCCAGTAGAAATCTTTGACTTGAATTACATTGTAGGGCTTATTGCTCTGTCACAGCGGGACCTATGACAGGTGGGACCTTGGGAGACTAAGGTGTATGAATTAATCTAGTTTGTGGGTAGAGCAGAGGAAGAAAATTGAAGCCAAGCCCCAATAACTGATGACATCCATTATAGGTCTGCTGACATCTTGAGACTTTGATGCAGGGCAGGGAGGAATTACAATGACACCACCTTTTTTCACCATTCAACAACAACACAAACGTTCCCATTGATTTTACTTAGTGCAATAAAGTTTCTAAATTTATTTTCTATTATAACATACCAACAGCAACAAAAATCTCCTGTTTTTTTGTGAACTCTTTCTGGAAACTGCAGTAGCAACTGAGATTTTTGAAGTAATGAATAGTTTCGTTGCCAAATAAAGTTTTGACTGTAAGGAGAGTGTATGCCATCTGTGATCTTGGCAACAGATCTGGGTTTTTACTCTTGGACGTGAAACTCTTCTGTCATTTTAACCTGTGGGTATTAGCTGATATAAAAGATACTGCCAGCAATCCTCAAATAATTCTTACCCACAGGCTTAAAAGTCACCAATTAAAAATTTGGCAATCCTGTTTTTTTTTTTTTTTCTGCTATACAGAAGATCTAGGGTTTAATGGCAAAAATCTTAGAGATGTTTGAATGAAATTCAGGCATATGTTTCACTTTTTTGGAGGAGAGAAGGAGAATATTCAACTTGTAGAATAATTTGACAATATTCAAGGTCATCCAATCAGCCTCCTCACGTGATACCTAAGGTGGCTACCTCACCAATCTGCCATTTGTCAATGGAACCCTGATGACACCCATAATTGGCTTTTCCTGTGTTATAGGAAGTTCTTAGAAGCAGACCCTGTTGACTTCTCTATTGTTAAACTGTTACCTGGGAGTGAGGTTAAACTTATCCAAAGGTACATTAATTTTAGGTGCCTTAAAAGTTGATTAATGGATTTCTCTACCTTTGCTATGTCTCTAAGTATTAACAACCTGAAACTTTCTGAACATAATCCTATCAGCAAATGAAATGGTCCAATTCAAATTCCATCAGAGAATCCTACAGAATCCTGTCCATCATTGATGCATGTATATAAACGTTCAAAAAGGAAAGTTTGGTCAATTTTCATCTTGTTTGCTAACGTTGTGGACTATGTTATCCTCAGATTGTCATCAAAAGGGAAATTTAAATCAGTGGATGTAAAAAAAGAAATGCACTATTGCTAGAGCAAACTCTCCTTTACAACATTCACCTTTATCCTTAACACAAACAGTATTGGCTTTGCGTAACAATATGCTTTCCAGGGCTGTTTTATTTTCCCTATTTAGTTTTGTTTAAGCCCTATAAAAATGAGAGCTATCGAGGTGTTGATCTTCGTATAGAGAGCTTTCAATTCACAGTAAGGAAATTAATTACTAATTCAATAAAATAAACTGCACAGTTATGTTCCCTGCGCTTAGAACAATTTTGCACTACTCTTTACCTAGTTAATGTAAATTTTTACTAATGTTGTTTTTGCCTAGTTATGTAGATTTTAAGTAGACTACTTATTTCTGGGGAGATTGCTCCCTGATTGCCCTTATCTGGGTACATTTGCCTATTCTATATCTCATGTGACCACACACCAGCCCTTTATAGCACTTACCATAAATGCAATTTTACACGTTTATGGGAATTCTTGAAACCAACATCTCAACCATTGGCCTGCAACTTCCAGGAGAGCAGAGGCTCTGCCTGTTTTTTTTAACCATTGTCTTCCCAACAGAAAGTTATTAAATCTTTGGTAGAGAATAAAGATTTACCAAATTCTACGAGCCTTAAACCCAAGGAAAGAGAAGCAAAATTCTGTGGTGGAGAGGATCTTCTATCTGTTAGGTAATCCATTTCCTGAGATTCCAGAGCGTTTTAGAGAAAGAGAGAGAGGAGGGTAGCTGCAAAAATTGTGCATCATTTTTTGACTAGATAATTTTTTTTAAGCCTTTGAAAAGAGATCCATATATTCTTTTATATTTTACTATTATGCACACATACAAATACAGAATGGCCATAAAGTTCAAATTGCATATTTTAAATTGCACATGAACTTTATGCCACCCTGTATATATATATAATACAAGTACATTTCATTGCTCTACATAAATTTTAAGGCACCAATAATCTTCAGCCCCCCATTAATTTTATATGTCCCTTTTAGGCACCCTATGAAAGTTATGCAATTACCCTAAAGTGTTCCTGCTTGTCACCTGTCCTCACGTTCTCCCATTTCAGTGACTCCTAAAAGACTTGTCAGTTTCCTGCTATTTCCAGGGTCACCAAAGTTAGAAAACTACATCTTTAGCCAACAGAAAAGTGTTTATTTTTTTCTGCAAAGGTTTGAAAGGAAAAATGTATTATCCATGCTTATCAACATGAACAGATTTTGAGATTTTCTGACACATAAATACTTGGTGACAATGTTGGGGATTTTTTTGTTGTTTTCCTTAAACTAAATTATGAAACCACTCGTAAGTGAAGTGCCAAGATTGAAAATAGCACTAGCAACTCATTACTTTGATAATTTTTCTCAGAAACACACAGTTTTTACTATAGCACCAACAGTAGGTGGACTTGTACCATACGTTCAAGTTGTTCACTTGCTACAGGGACTGTAGGGAGTCAGGTAGGACCTGGAAACTTACCATGATGTGAATGTCACCTGCACCTTGTGTTAGAGAGACTGCAACCTGTTTAATCGAAACGTTAAGGTAACTGCCACCTTCACAAACACCCACTTCACCCAGATTTGACTTAAACACAGCTGTTCGTAAAAGCAACCTCAGATCATTACTAGCTCTTATGGCTGCTTAATCATGCAGTGCAGTGATGAGATGGGGAATTCGAGCGACATTCAGAGGTCTATGAGGTTGCTAATAATAGGAAATACGTGTACACCTCAAGGAGAAAGGCTGCAGATATAACGAAGAAATAATACTCCTTTCTTCTCACAAGCCATCGGGGGTTGATTCACGGTTTCAATAGTTTCTTCACCAGAATGGAATTCTCAACCTTTGGTCACATTGGGTACTTATGAAGTCTGAGAAGCCATTGAGGCCCTAGTGGGATAGATCTTTGATTAGTGGCAGCTTTTTAAGCTCCTATTTTTTTAAATACATTTTTACTTATTTAATACACTTACCATTCAAAAGCAATCTAAAAATGTTACAAGGTATCTCCAGATCTCACAAATGGCACCCATTTCAATGTGTTTGGAAGAACATATAACTGAGCGCACTTTTTTTACGCTTTAGAAAATATCGTCTAGCCTGCTAATGTTTATTTAAAATATGTATCATGATTTCACTAGAAATAGTAGAGTAATAGTAACAACAGAAGGTATCATTGATAGACACTTAGTATATCGATTTTAATATGCTTCATAATTTTAATTACATTAGCTGAAAATGATAAAGCACTGTATTGTTCACTTATTCTATCAAGCGGACACAGGCTGAAACTTTAAGATTTCAGAAACTTACACAGTTAATTGCTTTCATCCATTGTGAGTATTTTTCACCAGAAAGCCTTCAGTCTCCTAAGCCCATGTTGCAAGTCTTAAGTATTCCACATTCATTTACCAAACAGGGACAGGGAATGTGTAGAAGATGCTGAAACAATATTTTATGGGGTAAGCCTAAAGTAATCATCATCATTTCTATTCATAATCTACCGGACAGAAGGCAGTCATGTGGCTGCTTCTCACTACCAGGATAGGAGGATAAAATTGATATTTTTTTTGATGAAAGTACAAAAGTATCTGCCAGATTTATATTTGTCAGTGAACAAAATGATAGAGAATCATCCCAAACTGAACAAATAATTGGGACTCTAGGCATTATTAAAGTTGGGTGTGGCGTTTCTAGCTATGATTGAATAACTCAACTTGATTTGATGCCCCATAATGGAAAATAAAAAAGTGGATACAATGTAGGAATGAACTGCTTATGGACATTGGTCAACACACTGGGTAAGATGAAAAGTTCCAAGAACAAAAGAAAAAGTGAGGTTAACCATGCAATTACTGCAGCTGTCTGAACACACTTTTTGGACTACAGTGCAGAAATAAGGAAATAAAGCAAACAGCAAATAGACAGAAAGCGTTTGATGAGTCCGAGGCAGCTACTACTTGTGATCAGAGCACATAGAGGAGAGAGCTATGCAGAAAAAAACAGAATCATTAATCTACAAAGGGGACCTCTTGCACCTGTTGCTGGTATGGAATTTTAAATATTTGAAGAAAAGTCTCTAAGTCTGGGCAAAGAATGGGTTACTATAAATGAAACATTCTTAGTTCACTTAGAAGTGAATAATTTAAGTTCAAAGCAGCCAGAAGAGGAAGGCTTTGTGCAACACTCAGATCATTAACCAAGACTATAGAGTAACACCTTTTGAATAGGACCAAACTAGCTCTTGGTGCCTGAGGCTCAAGTGGCTAAGGCGCCAGCCACATACACCTAAGGTGGCAGGTTGGAATCCAGCTCAGGCCTGCCAAACAACAATGATGGCTGCAACCCAAAAATAGCTGGGTGTTGTGGCAGGTGCCTGTAGTCCCAGCTACTTGGGAGGCTAAGGCAGGAGACTCGCTGGAGTCCAGGAGTTGGAGGTTGCTGTGAGCTGTGATGCCATGGCACTCTACCCAGGGGGACAGCTTGAGGCTCTGTCTCAGAAAAAAAAAAAAAAGAAAGAAAAAAGAAAAAAAGAAATCTGCTTCAATAAAACATGACATGTTTTGAAAGGATCCAGATGTTCTGCAAGTGAATAACTGCAAGAAGAATAAAGTACATTGACATATAAAGAAGACAAAAAATACAGCTGTCAATAATTTAATATTTAAATTACTCAGCATCTCCCATAAAATTAGTGTATGAAGAAGCAAGGGAACACTGAACTAACTATAGCTATATATAAAGGATAGATATATATGTATATACAGTATATACAGTATATATAATAGAGCTATAAATATATATACACATTTATGTAAGGAAAAGATGAACAGAATGAAGAGATGAGTAGATAGAAATTAGAGACAAGAATTTCTGAAACTGAAATACTCAATGTTATAAGTCATTAAATGGGATTAAAAGGAGGTAGGACACTTCAGAAAAGGGAACAAAGATTTTGCTGAATCTATATTAAATCTTTACAAATTGAGAACAAATAGAAAATAGAGAATGATGATATTGTTTTCCAGGACAAAAGCAATTTTGAAGTTGACAAGTACTTATGTACAAAAAATGTGAATTTTATAAGCTCCAATATGGTTTTATACCACTGCGTAAGACCTACTAATAACATTACAAAAGTTTTATTGTTTTTTGTAAGTCATTTTAAAGATCCATCTGTATATAACTTACATGATGTAAATGAGATGCATATCATATATTAGTGATGATATTTTAGAAAAATGTTACATTATAGACTATATTCTCAACTCTTACATTTTTCAAGAAGACACAGGAGGCCTTACTGATTTTGTTCCATCTTCTAATCACCTGCCAATGTATGACATCTTCATCCAAATGGCCAGTTGCCCAATCATAGGAATCATCCTTGGCTTGCTGTTTTCGTTACCTGGCCCATGTAATAAGGAATTCTATAACCAAGGTCTTGATTCTCTTCCTTAAAAATCTCTCCATTCTATCTGCCTGAACTTTACTGTCTTGTATTTAACCATATCCAAGTTGGTCTTCCTGACATAAATGTTCCATTCTATAATCCATTCCCCACCCTGATACTGCACTGATTTTTGTAAAATATAATTATGATCATGTAAACCTTACTTAAGGGGAAAGGGAGGGGAGGGGAAGGGAGAGGGGAGGATGGGTGGAGGGAGGGTAATTGGTGGGACCACACCTACTGAGCATCTTATAAGGCTACATGTGAAACTTACTAAATGTAGAATATGAATGTCTTAACACAATAACTAAGAAAATGCCATGAAGGCTATGTTGTTAACCAGTTTGATGAAAATATTTCAAATTGTATATACAACCAGCACATTGCACCCCATGACTGCATTAATGTACACAGCGATGATTTAATTAAAAAAAATTTTAAAAAATCCCTTCAATGGCTTCTCATTGATCCAAATATAAAGTGTAGTCTCTTCACCATAGTTTATTATTTTCTACATGAGATGAATCTTAACTACCTCTCCACCCCCATCTCTTGCAAATTTTCTCCTTTTATTTGAAGGGAATATTAAATGATTTTAATAGTGAGATTTAAGCAAAGAGTTTGCTGCTGTAATAATTTCTAATACAGCCAGATTCTGAGATTAAATTCTCTGTCTTTAGTTTATACAAGTCAAAACTGATACAAAGTGCTTAAAATTTTATAGTATCATGTGTTACGTGGATTTGTTAAGAGCTGTTTCTACAGTAAAATGACAATACAATGCATGTTACCTAATAGAATTTTCTACTTACATCTACCTGATGTGTTTTGATATATTTTACAATATAGGCCTTGTTTTCTGGTTATAAGTATAAAGTTTCTGGGGTGACTAACTGGAATTGTAAATTTTTTTGTGATCAAGTTCAGGATATTTGTATATCATCTGAATTAAAGTTAGAGAAACTCTATTGTTCAAGGAAATGTTTTAAGGCTTAAAATATATATTTTTTTCCATATTTAAAAGAAGGTATGAATTACTACCATAAATTTTAGAATCATTTGAATATTCTGTTTGTTTTAAAAGAGCTGAGCACAATTCAAATCCTTCTTTCCAATATTAGAACATAAAATGACCTATAAGTCACAATTTCAGAGATAGACACAGCTAAAATACTAGTTAACAATCATATCTACAATGCTAATGTTCTGCTTATTTTTAACATAAAATTTTATAAAATATTTTGCTTTAATGTTAACTGACATATATTATTTTATATTTGAAAAATAATTCACTTTTAAAGAAGTTGAATATTTTCTATTTCTAGAAATATAACAATTTGTAGATCAATATTTAAATCTTTCAAAGCAACATATAATTTAATTATTTCTAGTGTCTTTTTCACTCTCAAAATTAGTTTAGAAAGGACATTGAAGGAAAAGTTTTGTTACAATTGCCGCAGAACTTAGGTCTTCCCATGTAAACCTATAAGAAAATACTTGAGTACTGATATTCTGTCTTCCATTATATTTTTATAGCCCAGCACATATGAGATGCTATTAAACACTTGTTAAATTCATGAGTCAGAACAAATTCATCCGCATTTAATGCCTATTTGGTAATTCTGAGTATTTAGTGTGGGAAATGACCTATCCTATGAAGTGGGACAGATACAAGACATAAGGCTAGATTAGACAAATTCTCCACTCTCCAATTGCATTAAAATGGCGGTATGTATGCAGATAAAGTCTACATCTCTGAATGCATTCTTATAATTATCTTTTAAATATGTGTTGGTTGGATAGTTATCCTCTGAAATCTCCTTAGTTCTGGGAATGCTCTGTCTGTACCTCTCTTGTAGTACTTGTTATTTTTGCTTGTGTATTAGAAATATTTATAAGGTCTATTTTCCTACTAGATTATAAACAAATAGAGGCTATGTCTGTGTTTGATTCACTGTCAGTTCTTTCAGAGTTCAAAGGAAGAAGTTCAGAATATGTTTATTGACATAATGAATGCCATAACTACTCCCTCAGGCAATGTGTAGAGAAGGAACATGAGTGGCCCTGTGTGATTCAGAGAAGGAACAAACTATTTTCAGGTATTTCTTCATTTAATCGACATGTACCTATTGTTCTGTAGGTCAAGTATATTATTGGGTGCTGGTTATACAGATGAAAACAATATAGATATGATCTCTGCCCTTGTGAAAATGAGTATTAATTATTTAGTAATTGTAATTAATAGGAATAAATGTGCTGAGGAAACTACAGGGTATTCTGAAAGCAGACCTTAATAAGATCTGATGTGGTAAAGAAGTAAGGAAGGTCAAGGGCTGGTAGGGTCTGCCCTCACAGAGGAGGAAGGTGGGACTATCCAGGAATATGGATGTATGTGGAGAGACAGAGATTGAAGGGGCAGAATAAAGGGCATATTGGAGCAAAGGAATTAAATCAGAAAAAGATGGGGTGTTTGGAAGTCCCTGAGTAGAACAGGAAGGAGAGGAACTGCTAATGACGTGGAGGATGGCAAACTCTGGAGGGGCCTCAAATGTTTCAGTTCTTAGCTTCATCCTGTAGTGGGGCAGGGTTGTGGGGCAAGACAGTATCGGGCAAGACATTGGCCACATAAGCAAAGGAGCTCATGTGTTGGATGCAGAGTAGGTTTGGGATGGAAAAAAGGAGGAAGAAGAGAGAATGTGCAGCAGGAAAGTCAGTAATTAAAGACACTTGTTGAAGTAATACTATAATTGTCCAATAGGAAGCCTGCACTGAGTTTAGGTGGTCTTTGGAATGTTGTTATTGACATAAACAATAAGGCACATTATATTTCTAGAAAAAGTTTAATTTCTAATATGATAAATGAAAACTATCTCCTAGTAAATGGACACACCACTTGTCATAAAAATCTACCAGGGTACATGTGAAACTTACTAAATGTAGAATATAAATGTCTAAACACAATAACTAAGAAAATGCCACGAAGGCTATGTTAACCAGTTTAATGAAAATATTTCCAATTGTATATAAAACCAGCACATTGTACCCCATGACTGCATTAACATACACAGCTTTGATTTAATTAAAAAAAAAAAAACTTAAGTACAAAAGTAAATGCTCACTAAGACCAACACCATAAAATGCTCACTTTAACATCTCTTTCTCCTGGAAGATCACTAGTGTCGGAAAGTGGCATCCCAGAGTCTAATGAAAATAATTTGCTAATGGATGTTTCGTTTGATTTGTATCCAAAAGTGAAGAAGTAAATAATTCGCATCTGAATGTGAGAAACACAAAAATTCACTTTAAAAAATGATATTCTCAGAGCACAAAAGAAAAACATGATACACATCTTAGTCAAATCCATAAAACAAAACAGAGAGGACATTGTGTTCCCGCATGAAAGATGTACCAGGATGGGCCAGTGCTTTGGCACCTCACTGCTGCATTCCTTTTGACTGTGGCACTCACTCACTCTGTGGTCTCGAGTTGTAAACAACTGAATAGGCTTCAAGGTTTTGATCAATATTTACCCCTGTCCTCCTTGCAAGTTCCACATGTGTCGAAGTTATGGCTTTTCAGTTCCTGTCACTTGAAATAAATGGACATGATCACAGTATCAAGTTTGAGAAAATGTTGTTTCTTTGTATGTTATTGGAAAAATATTTTAAAAATAAATTTTCTAAGAGCACAGAGTGGAACAACTAGCAGATTTCTTCTTGCTTTTTACCCCCATATTCAAGTTGTTGGACTTTTGCCCCTCAAATAAGAAATGGTTCATTGCAATTAATAATCCATTTCCAAATATTATGAATTATATAAGGTATGCCTAGAATTTCCACCTCAGTATTTTCAAAAACGAGCATAGTGGAATGCAGATTTTGTAAGATGCTTGCAAACAAACAAACAAACAAAAACAAACTTACGATTACACAGATTTGAGGTAAGTGGTATGCCATATTCTCTGTCCCGTACCTTTGGAAGTTACAGTGAATCCAAGGATATTTAAAAGCACTATTCATAGAGAAGGGAATGCTACTTGATATTTTTTTATGCTAGTTTTTCTCAAATTTATTTTCCCCTTGATCCAATTGCTGAAGTCATACTACTAACTTCATGGGCCAACATTTCAAGAGAACTTAAACGTATTAGCAAGAAGAATTATTTGATATTCTTAAGGAAACATCGCTCTCCACTGGCCTCATCCTAAAATTGGTGAGCTACCTAAAGAACATCCAGAGTGTAAGTAAGTTTGATCTCTCAAGCCTGGATGAATATACCCAGTGGATGATACATTTATTTCCAATTGCTATAAATTTCAGGTCTAAGAGATAAGGAAACAGTATTGGTAAAACTGGGTTTGGTGTTACAGTCTAAGGACCTCAACTATTTATTATTGAGCTGCCTTGTAAAGATAACAAAAAGTCAATAATGCCATGCTAAGTATCTCATCTATTAGGTCCATAAAATATTTGTATGCTTTCATAAATGTTAATGAAAGAGAATAGGCAGACAAATGCCACTGAGCATAAATTCGAGTGTAGAAAGAAAATACCGTGTGGCATAGCATTTTAAATTACAAAATTCTCGATATTTGCCCCCTGAATGAGCCTTGAGGCAGTAGAAAATTTCTTCCTTAGGAGAGAGGAGCTGGAACTGTAACTGCAGAGGTACAGAACTAACCTTGGTGGTAATATCATTGAATAATTATATTAGAAAGTAGCAGTTTGTATTGTATGCCTTAATGAATAGAACCATAATGCCACAAAAGAAAGCCATTAATTAAGTATAAATTACTATATTTTAAAGCACTGGCTGTGGAAAGGAAATGCCATCTTTCAATGAATGGTTCCCTCTGTCTGATCTGACCTCCTCCCATTTGGAGAAGTGAAGGTGATAAATCACCAAGTGTAGCAACAGCAGGGATCCTTATTAATAGCAGCCTCCCAGACGCCTGGCAGTCACTGCAAGTGCAAGTGACAAGCACAAAGGTTTTCCCTTTTAGCTGAAAGGATGTGAATTTTCTATGTGAATGTCTTAGAAATTGATACTGAATTTCTGGTTGTGCATCTGAGCACTTTATCAATTAGACAGTGTAAAGTTCTTAGAACATGCTATATATCACATCGTCAGGCTGTTACCATATGATGCAGATGGAGAATTTTACGTTATATATAGTAGCTATATTCTTAAAGCAACAAAATAATCACTATTCAATTATTTCCTTTGAAATGGAAAGAAAATTGAGGCAGTCGGGGAAGGGGGGAAGGAGTCAATATTCCCCTCACTAATTTAATTACTTGTAAGAGGAAATAAATTTTTGCATGATAAAACAAAAACTAGGTTTAGTGATTTTCTTCTTTCTCACCTTAGTTGTTCCAATCAAAGACTATGGGTTTATTTTCCCCATTTATATTTGTTCTTCGACTGCCTCTGGGTCTGACAACCAGATGATAAACAAGAAATAGTAAGGTTCAATTTTTATTTTATAACACTTTAGAATTCCTAACATTAAAAGTTAAAGACTTGCTTAAGGAAATAAAAGATATGTGAATTTGGAAGCCTAGCTTTAAGTCTTACAATAAGCCTTATGAAACCTCAGACAGATCAGTTATCCTTGAGCATCAGCACCCACATCTATAAAATTAAAATGACCTGGCCAGAATTATCTAACATGAGGGTCTTCTTTTATGATAACCATACAAAACAATGAACACATATGAGCTTTGGAAATAGTAAATTGATAAACAAATTTAAGGTAATTTTATAAATACTATTGCCTAGAAAAGGGCAAAATTATTGACACAATTAGTTTGAAGATAATATGAGAACTGAACTATATTTTTTGTTTCTGTCATCAATAGGGTTTTTCAAAAATTAATTTATGTATCTTACTTTACAATTCCCTTTTCCCTTCCTAAAGATTTTAACCATATAGGGTGGTGCCTGTGGCTCAAGGAGTAGGGCACTGGTCCCATATACTGGAGGTGGTAGGTTCAAACCCAGCCCCAGTGAAAAACCACAAAAATAAATAATAAAATGTTAAAAAAAAAGATTTTAACCATATAATTTAAAAGTATTTGTTATCTCAGATTTGTTTTAAGTAATAAATGTTCACAGGTTATAAATGTAATGACAACAATATTTAATTTCCTTATATTGGACATTTCATCTGTTCTAATATAATGGAGAACTTGACTGAAAAATCACTCATGGCCTTATTTCTAATATTCATTTTTCAGTGCATATATAGCATATATATATATTTGCAAAATTAGTCATAAAGCATATTTTAATATTTTACTAGTGAAGGAAAGGACCGGGTATGGGAGAATGAACTTGGCATGGCTTGAATGTTTTTAGGAGAGGAAGGATCTGCTTTCCTTTTGGAGCTCATAAGCAGAGAAGTAACTTTTTCTGCCAGAGCTTATTTAAAATGGTCTGAACTGAGTCCTGACCACAAAGCAAAGTACTCCAATAGGAATGGAATAAAACATTTCCTACCTTCAGGCTGAAAGGCTATGTTATGTTTAAACATACAGCAGAGTGCCTAGAACATAAGGGAATGATACGCCTGTTATTTTGGTGTAACTATTAATTGTGCTCCCTTATACTTTCCCTGTTTGGACCATGAATTATATGATCACTTCCATATTAGGTACTTATCAAAATATTAACATTCTCTTCAGTTTCCCAGTTGAATCATAATGTATATGGTCACCATTTAATAAATAGAAATCCCTTTTCTTCTACCATGGTCTTTTTTATATAAATGGTTATATGGTGAAAGCAAGTATTTATCTGGTGATTACCATGTTTCAGATACTGATATGGAAGGAAGCAAGACAAGGAAATTCCTAACCTTATGGAGTTTGCAATCTCATGGATAAAAGCAAGCCCTAATGGTAGGAAATCAATGTATGTATAATACACTTTCAGGTACTGACAAATGTAACGTAAGCCAAAGACAAAATGCTGTGGGGGAAGGCGAGTACACTGAGATAGTGAAGGCATCACTCCAAAAGGTAACATTTAGAGAGAACAAAAGATGAGAAGACCTGATGGAGACATACTAAGATTTAAATATCTTATGTCATGATATTTCTAGGATTAAGAACACCTAAGTGTCCAGTTGCTGAGCTGGAAAAATGTTCATGTTTGATGAACAGCAGAAGCATCAGCACAGCTGGAGGAAAATAAGTAAGAAAAATAATGTTTGAATGTTGTCTGGTGTCAAGGTAAAGACTTTGAATTGTATTTGAAATAAAATGGGTAGTTATTAGAGAGTGGCACAATCTTAGTGTAGCTTCTACCATGATCTCTTAAGTGCGGGGTGGATAGAAGGCTACAGGGAGGTGTATCACATTCCTCTCAATCATCAGACACTCTTAGCTGCCCCTGTGTCTAGGGCCATTGACCACTCATTTCATCCAGCCATTGTAGCTTGCAAACTCATATCGGTACAGAAGCACTGCCTTTCCTCTTGCCTGGGCCACATGCCTCTCCTATTCTAGGACTTCCTGGAAGCCCCTGAAATCTGAGACACATGAGGTCTTCCTTGTGCAAAAATAATCTGAAGTTATAGGGGAGATAAGAGTCCAGGTTGAATCTTTGACCATTAATAGAAAGTCAGTGGATAACATTTTCTCTCTTCTTTGCTTAGGATAGACTGTATGGCGATGGTGTCACTCATGTGTTCTCTTAAAAATGAACAATCGATTGTTGATACTAAGCTAGCATACTGCACTCTGCACTCTCTCCTTGGTTCAATTTCTTCCCTGTCTTACCTACCCTTTCCTCTATTCCTCCTTCCTTGGGTTTCACTTCCAGATGCAGGACAAGTATATAAGGCTTTGGCCTATTTCCACTCTCTGGGGAAACCAGGCTAATCTAGGGACAAGAAGAAAAGTAGGAAAACCAGTTATGAAGATATTTATGTAGCACAGCAAGAGATGATGATGGCTTGGAATGTAGTGGTTGATAATGAGTGGTAATCAACTGTTAATCAAGAATGTAATTTAGTTACATTTTTCATTTTTCTCAATTTTCACTTTCTTTATTACCATATAACCTATGTAAATTTTATATTTTTGCCTGCATGACAGAAAGGCTTTCTTAAATAGTTTCCTTCTTTTAGTCTTTTCCCACATTCTCCAGCAATTTGAAAAATTTTTATAACTATGTCATTCCAGTTCTTAGAAGTCTTTAAGGACCTTAGGTTTAACATCATACTATATATTTTTTTTTGAGAAATAGTCTCACTTTGTCACCCTTCATCAAGTGCCATGGTATCAACCTCGAACTCTTAGGCTCAAAAGATCCTCTTGTCTCAACCTCCTGAGTAGCTGGGATTGCAGGTGCCCTCCACAACACCCAGCTATTTTTAGAGATGGAGTCTCACTCTTGCTCAGGCTGGTCTCGAACTCCTGAGCTCAGATAATTTACCTACCTTGACCTTCCAGAGTGTTGGGATTACAGGTATGAGCCCCTGCATTGGGCCTCCTTTGTCTATATTTAAAGGCTTTCATTAATTGACCTCATTAAGGCTATCCAAATATATACCATGTTTTGTAAAACACTAATCTTATTGCTGTAAGTATGCTCTCATCCCTAGAATTACACTTTCTCTTATGTTCTTATCTTCTCCACAGTCAAATTAAATCATCCTTTCAAAGGTTATTTTCTCCATGAAGCTTATGCTACTTGTAACCTAGGCCACCTCATAAAATTATAATAACAACGGTTCAACACAGATGTACATCCATTACAGAGATTATTCCTCTAAAAATCCCTGTGATGCCCTCATTTGTATTGTATTAGTTACCTATACCTGCAGTAACAAATTACCAGAAACTTAAAGTCACATAAAAGAACACAAACTTTATTTAATCTTACAATTCTGGAGGTCAGAAGTCTGAAGTTGGTCTTTCTGTACTATAATCAAGCTGGTGGCAGGACTTTGTTCATTCTTGAGACTCTGATGGAAAATACATTATCTTGCCTTTTCTATTTTCTAGAGGCCACCTAAATACCCTGATTAGTGGCCTCTCCTTTCATCTTCAAAATCAGCAACATAGCATCTTTAAATCTCTCTGACTGGCCTCTTTTGCGATTTCCTCTATGTTTTGGAATTTATGTGAATACAGATTTTCAGAGCACATGCAGGTGATATTTTGTATTTCTGTGTTATCTCATTTTTCATGTCTAGTGGGATTACTTGGGTGCTTTCTTTTTTATTACTGGTCTTTCTAGCAAGAGGTCTATCAATTTTGTTTACCTTTTCAAAGAACTGACTTTTTATTTTGTTGACCTTCTATATTATTTTCTTGTTTTTTCATATAGTTCTGCTTTGACCTTTAGTTATTTCTTTTCTTTGACCTTTAGTTATTTTCTTTTTCATATAGTTCTGCTTTGACCTTAGGTATTTCTCTTCTTCACTAGATTTGAGTTTGGTTTACTCTTCCTTTTGTAGTTCATTGAGATGTGTCTTAGAATACTAATTTGTGATCTTTCTGGCCTTTTGATTATAGGTGTTTAAGGCTATGAATTTTCCCCTTGGGACTGCTTTCACTGAATCCCTAGGTTTTGACAGCTTGTGTCCTCTGTGTCATTCAGTTGAAGGAATCTTTTGATTTCTATCATAATTTATTATTGATCCAATTATCATTCAGCAGCAGGTTGTTTAATTTCTATGACTTTGCATAGAACTGAATATTTCACTTAGAGTTGATTTGTAATTTTATTCCACTGTGACCTTAGAATATACATGGTATAATTTCTATCTTATGAGTTTGGTGAGGTATGTTTTGTGGCCTAAAATAAGATTGGTCTTGAAGACTATTTTGTGTACTCATGAGAAGAATGTATGTTCAGTAGTTTTGGGGGTAAAATGTTCTATAAATGTCTGTTAGGCCCTTTTTTTCTAGAGTCCCATTTAAGTCTTTATTTATTTTCTGATTGGATGATCAGTGGAATCAACCCAAATGCCCATAAATTCATGAGTGCCCATTAAAATGTGGTATATGTATACCATGGAGAAGGATGACTTAATACCTTTTTTGACAATCTGGATGGAATTGGAGACTATTATAAGTAAAATATCTAAATAATAGGAAAGCAAATACCACATGTACTCAGTATAAAATTGGAACTAATTGAGCATAAAAGGGAAATAAAAATTAATGGAAATCAAGCAGGTGGCAGGGCCATGAAAGGGATGGGTGAAAATCTACCTAATGGGTACAATTAAAACTATCTGGTGAAGTGCAAACTTATGACCCTGACTCCAGCATTACAAAAGTAATCTATGTAATACAAAACATTTGCACTCCCATAATACTTTGAAATTTTAAAAATGATTTAAAAAAGAAAGATAGATATATCATTTATAGATTTAAAAATGTATCATCAGACTTTTAGGGTTATATACTTGTCATGTATATATTAAAAATTTAACATGCATAAATACATTCATATAACACTGAAAATATTAAACATACTGCCATCTGAGTATTTTAAGTTAGGTAATATTGTTTTTATTTTTCTTAACTGTTTTTTACTTACTATGGAATATTTTAATGGAAATATCTATTTTTCATTCATACTAAGCATGCATATTATTATTATAAACACTTAGCTCTTGTTTTCCCATGAGTAAAAAGTGTCATTATCTTCTCAGTAATGAATAATAACAATTTTAGCATATTAGACCAGTGGTTCTCAACCTTCCTAATGCCCTGACCCTTTAATACAGTTCCTGTGGGTCACAAGCCACAGGTTGAGGACCACTGTATTAGACCTTTAATTTTTATTTCTTACATATCTAGGGGATACAAAAGTTGTTTTGAAGCTGTAAATCATAAAATTTGGGCTTGAGAGAATATTTTAGATCGGATATTCTTATCTGAAATGCTTGGACCAGAAGGATTTCAGATTTCCTCAGGTATTAGAATGTCTACATATACATATAAGGTATCTTGAAAATACTGCCCAAGTTCACACATGAAATTCATTTGTTTTTCATGTGCATCTTATATACATAGCCCCAAGGAAACTTTATACAATGTTTTTAATAATTTTGTGCATGAAACAAAGATTGTGTTATTCAAAGATATTGTATCGTATCAGTGCTCACAAATTTTCAAGTTTTAGAGCATATTAGATTTTGAATTTTTGGATTAGAGATGTTCAAACATTAATTATATACATAGTCCCCTCTCCTCTTTAATATGTGAATAAAAAGTTATATTACTGTCACACTATGGACACATTTAAATTTTACAAACCAGTTTATTCTTAAATGTTGTGATTATTAGAGGAAAAGCAAAAAATATTCTCAGACTTATTTGATAACACTCAATGGAGGACTAAGAATTTTAGCTGGAACTATATATGGCATTACCCACTGAAGGATGGAAGTTTTCTGTTAGGGAGTCTGAACACATGAGAAGACATTTGAAGAAGGAGAGGATTCTTAACAGAGAAATGTAACTAACTCATAAAGGTGAGGTGAATGTTGAGATCACACCTATGGTACATAATGCAAGGGTACATGTTGGATCAATTAGAATAGAGTATAAATGTCTTAACATAATAACTAAGTAAATGAGATGAGGTATATGTTAACCAGTGTGGTGTAAGCGTTCCTAATTCTATATGAAATCAGCACATTGTACCCCACAAATGCATTAAGGTATACATGATCTATGTATTTATGATTTAATAAAAAAAATGTGAGAAAGTCCAATGAGTATAGCCTACGGTAAAGATACTATAATTATGTTTGGTCCTCTAAACAATAAAAGCCATGGACAAGAATTTCTCTAAAAGGACACTATAAAATCAAGGAAAAAATGCATTGTTGAAAAAAAAAACCCAGGAGTTTATTCAATTATATTCTCCCTTTTTTCTGAAAGCTCATATTTTTCAAGAAACAAGATAAGGCACTGTGTTATGGCCTATGGGGGATGAAAATTTTATTAAGTTAAAATCCCTATCTGTGGGAGAAGTTTCCTTCTCTAGGAAGTTTACATTCTAGAAAAGGAAATAATGTGAATGTAAATGTTAGCAAGGTCATTATCAATGTTCTAAGAGAAATCAAAACGTTACAGGTGTTTGAAAGAGAGAGCATGTCATATGGAAAAGTGGCAAAGAAGAATTAATTCATGGAAGTACTAATTGTATTGGATAGTTACAAATTGTTCAGATAACAGAAGGTGGATATTTTGGAGAAAAGATATGAGAGAAGCGTGACCCATTATACGTGAGACGTTAAGTTCTCATTTTTCTGTAATGTGAGGCATGTAAAGTCTATAGTAGAAGACAGAAAAATGAATCGTTTGGATTGAGATAAGATAATGGATATATTTAATTTTATACTAGTAATTTGCATTTTGTTTTATAGGTAGGAGAGATCTAGGCAGTTTCTGTTCAGATGATAATAGGTTGATGATTAACCGTAACTAACCTATGCATGGTGTATGAATGATTTAGACAAGGAAAAATATTAATTTAAAGGCCATCAAAACAGGGAAATAAGCAGAGAATATTTTAAGTAGAGAAATAAAAAGGAAAATAAAGATATTTTCTCCAAACATTTTACAATTGAAATTTCTTGGATGTTGGAGCTAATTAGATATGACATCTAATCAATAAGAAGGGGTCAAAGAGAAAATAACTCAAGGGAGTTTCCAAGGAAGAGATCCTAGAAGAATATTAAAGGAAATAGCTAAGAATAGAGCCCTAAGAAATTTGCCTTTAACTCTCCAACAATAAAAAAAAAAAAAATTGAAGAGGAAGAGCATTTGTGAAAGGAAATATAGGCAATTTATAGTGTCACTATCAGCATATCAATTTTTTCATCTTGTAAACTGAAAAATATCTTTGAATATCAAAACTAGACTACTTGAGATTTTTGTGACCTTCCTTTCTACCTTACCAAGAACTATCTATTCATATTTTTCTCTCTGTTACCGAATTCTTACACTGACTTAGTTAAGGACCCAGGCTTCAGACCCTGACTTTCCACCTTCTGTTTAGAAACTGCTTGTTGTCTCCTGAAGGACGCACTTTCCTCCACAATCACATTTATCATTACATCAGCAAGATCAATGTCATTACTATTTTTCTGTACCTCCAAACATCTAAATGAAAGTGGTACAGAATTAGATAAAGTTATCAGAAGCTCTTGAAATTCCATTATCTTTGAGCCCATATATTCTTTTATACTTTTTTTTTTTTTGAGACAGAGTCTCATTATGTTGTCCTCGGTAGAGTGCTGTGGCATCACAGCTCACAGCAACCTCAAACTCTTGGGCTTAAGCGATTCTCTTGCCTCAGCCTCCCAAGTAGCTGACTACAGGTACCCACCACAACGCCTGGCTGTTTTTTGGTTGTAGTTATCCTTGGTGTTTGGCAGGCCCAGGCTGGGTTCAAACCCACCAGCTCCAGTGTATGTGGCAGGCACCCTAGCCACTGAGCTACAGGTGCCAAGCTCATATATCCTATTATTCTGCACACATCTTATGCCTGAATATCCTGGCTTTTGATTTATTAATGTAATTTAAGAATCTCCAATATCAACATAAAGATATATTGACTGTTGTATATAAATTAAGATGTAATTTCTGACATTTGAAGCTGTCAAATGAAATTTCAAAAATAAGGGTAAGAATGGGGCTAATAGTGGCATAAGAATGAACTGGAATAACTCAAACCTTTAATGCATGGACATATGAGTCATTCAGTTGCTCCTAGGGACAACAGTCTGGTAGGAAACACTAATATCCTAATTGGCTCTTATTAGAGGACAGGACCCAGCAAAGGAAAGAAATTGTATTATTGTTGATAACTTGAGTTGGAATCAGCTTGGTAAAATCAAAATGTCATGCAAGATTGTAAATATATTCTCATATTAGTATGTTTAGTTATAGTTCTTGGTAACTATAGTTCTTGGTAGCATTAACCAACATTATTTCGATATTTGTTTTCAGGATCTGTGTTTACTAAAGTTCATGGTTGTATGTGGTCCTTTGATGCTGCTAAATATGTCCAGGATCTTCCCAATGTATGTGTTTCATTGAAATTACATTCTTTGAAGTCATTTTTAAAAGAATCTGTGTAAGGAATATAGGTTACAAAATTTGAAAATGATTTATCTAAAGAAATAGGCTTTCAGCCACAGTTCATATGGCTTTACCCCCTTTTGATAATCTTGCAAGGGTCAGTACCACAGCCTCTTACATGTACCTTCAAAGCCATAAAGATAATTAAGTCTGGATCCAAGGTTAGGAAATGTTCTATAGACAGATGGGATAGCACTTTTACTGTTGCTGTTGTTATTGTTATTGTTGTTGTTATTATGGTGGTGGTGGTGGTGGTGGTTTTGTGAATTATTGAAAGGTTTTCACTACATGTGTAAATGTTTTATTTTGTGTTTTATACATAAACTATATACTACAGGCAAAGTGTAAAATATCTTGCACTTTAAAATATTCTGGAAATAGATGAAAAATGAAAGGACACTGATGTACAAGCTTGGAAGAGTAATCTCTTAGGGTTAAACTCATGAATAAGAATTCATTTCATGTTTAACATGGTTTCACTTTCTTTTCATTGTGTGCCCCAATCTGCTGCATGGCTGGCTGCACTTGGTTTTCATAATTTTATTTTACATTTCTGAATTGTGGTTCACTTATTTACATGTTAAGATTAGGCATTTTCATATTTGAAGTGATACATGGTGATTTTTTCAAACTCTCCCTCTAAGGGGATGACCAAAGGATGTTTGTTACAAGGCTCTTCTAGTGAAATAAAAATACATGTTCCTTTTTCCAAAACAGTAAATATGTACCCATGTGACTGGTACCCAATAAACAACCTGGTCTCTTTTCTTGCAGCTAAAATCATGTTTCTACGGTGAGGATTTTTTTTTTTTTTGGAGAAACATTTTTAAAATTCTTGAGTATGAATGACGTTGTTGATGTATGTACAATTGTGTGAATACACATTTATTAGATTTGTTAAAATAGTTGGACCACATAGCAATGTATCATAAATGTTAATGTGCTATGGATTTTAACACTAAAATGAGCTGGGCTGAGGGTGCTATAACTTGTGATAATGACTAGGTTGATCAAGTGTATAATGATTTTCAATAACATTTTTAAAGGAGAGGGATGGGATGCCATGTCCCATATTTCTTTTATCAACAAGATTACTGCATCACATGAACACAAATTAGATTTCTTTGAAAAAGTGGTGTAAGATTTAGTATATAGCTTGATTTCCTCAATCATTTCTCATATATTACATTTCTGTTTTATTAGGTACATCAATTGCTATCTGTCTCATTGCTTGTATTATTTATTTAGATCAGGCGGTTGGAACTTACTGTGACTCTACAAATTATGTAAAATAGGTGACAAGATGAAACAGTAAACAGGATCCTGAGATACTGGAAATAAGACCACTGTTTGAACTCAAGCACTTGCCTTTAACAGTCTACCATAAACATGTACTTCTGTTAATGATTCTAATGCATTATGGCAGTAAGTTAGGACTCTTAATTTTATGAGTTAGAAATAAACACACACATTATATATACTTGAAAGACCTTTCCCAAGTTAATAATACTTTATTAAAAAGCACCTATTCTTTGTGGGAAACATGGTAGGTACTCTTGGGAATGCCCAGTAATCAGAGGAGTTAGCCCTCAAGGAAATTCAAACCTCTTTTGAAGAGACAAAGATTATTATTATGAAAGGAAAGATAATAATTAAATATTTAAACACATTAATGTATATAATAGAGCCACCCAGGGGTCCTCAAACTTTTTAAACAGGGGCCAGTTCACTGTCCCTCAGACCGTTGGAGGGCCGGACTGTGGGCCCTGGGATGAGTTGGCTGCTAAGCAGGACAGGCAGCGGTGGCAAAAACACCCGGCAGGCTGGATAAATGTCCTAGGTGGGCCACATGTGGCCTGCGGGCCATAGTTTGAGGAGGCCTGTGTGACTAGGCAATGGGACAATGCATGACACAAGGTAATAGGGGTTTCATGTCAAATTCTTGGTATAGGGAATAAATAATTATAGGATTTCAGAAAAAGAAGTATGTTCAGTACATTGGAAAGGAACAAAATTAAATATGAACTGTCTTGAAGAAAATAAGCATTTTCATCCTTAAAAAATGCTCTCTGCTCATATATGCAGAGAAGCCAAGAAGAGCCTTTTTAAGGATGAAATAGTGGAAGCAAATTGCCTAGTGTGATACTGTGTATGGTATACCTTGGGAAAGCTAGAGAGGCCGTAGTAACTAGAATAAAGTGTCGAAAGAGACAGGAAAATATGAATGAAGAGGTCAACTGTAATTGCCTTGTGGAGAGGAAATGGACAAGCCACAGATAAATGACTGAGGGGCTATCAGCACATTGAGAGAATCTCGGGAGACAGAAATGAAAATGGAAAGGGAATATTCAACAAGGGATTTTGTTCAAAAACAGGTGTGTCAGAAGGCTGTCAGAGATGAGCAGAGTATTGACTCAAAGATAAGGGGGACCGAACATGAGTTAGGGCTGCCATTCAGTGTACAGGTGGGCAAATATTTACCTAGCTATTATGTTTTGATGATGGGGATAAGTTACAGATGAAAATATCCCATATTTAGTTCACATTTGAGCTAGAGATAAGGAAAAGAAAATAAAAGCATCATAATAGTCAAATGGTAACTTTAGAATTTTGTACCATAATAAAATATATTGTAATGCATTTTGTCAAACAATGCCTAACTGTGTTTTAAAGCATTAATTTTATGAGACAAATATATAAATCAAAAAGAGGAAAAAATAAGATTAAGGAGTTTGGAGGACATCCATACACCCCAGCTACTCTGTTTTTATCTCATTCACTTTACATAAGATAAACACAACAATAGAAATTAAAAGAACATTATTCAACTTTGATACTTTATCATGAATAGAAATATTATTCATTAAGATCTCTACAAAGTATATTTCATTCTTTTTGTTGTTGTTGTTGCAGTTTTTTGGCCAGGGACAGGTTTGAACCCACCACCTCCAGTAAATGGGGCCAGTGTCCTACTCCTTGAGCCACAGGTGCCACCCCATTTCATTCCTCTTAAATTTTAATTATGATCAAACATTTTCTGGTTCTGAGTTGGTTCAATTTGAAATTTGGCACAATCCTTCTTAGGTGCACAGTGAGTCTGCAGCAGAACAGATGTCTCCAGTGGAAAAAGCTTACTATTGTCCATGCTTTGTTAAGTTCTGATGATCAGTTCAGATTCACTCACCAATTGTAGAAAGTGTGCTGATGTTGTTGGTGATAAAAATTTCAACATTTCATTAGCTCGTTACAGCTCTGGTTTTTCTTTTTGTTTTAGTTTTTGAGACAGAGTGTCATTCTGTGCCCCAGGCAGAGTGCTATGCTGTCCTAGCTCACAGCAACTTCAAACTCTTGGGCTTAAGAGATTGTCTAGCCTCAGCCTACTAGGTAGCTGGGACTACTGGTGCCCACCACAAAGCCTGGCTAATTTTTCTGTTTTTAGTAGAGACAAGGTCTTTCTCTTGCTCAGGCTGGTCTGCAACTCCTGAGCCTGCCATGGCCTTCCAGAGGGCTAGGATCGCAGGTGTGAGCCACAGCGCCTGGCCCTATATCTCTGCCTTCACAGTGTTGGTCAGTTGTTTGGCAAACTAACAAAGGCTAGTCAGTTTAGGAGACTTTTTTCCCCTGTGCTTTCAGCAAGTGGGTCTAAAACCTGCTGAAATTCTTTACTTCAAACATTTTTTAGCAGACGAGCAGATGTTTCCAAATGTAAATGTACATGGTATCCATGGGGATTTCATTTGCTTAGAGTATATTACCTTGAAAAGAAAGATTAAATAGTTTATAATTTTTCCAAACCATCTACTAAATAACATTCTACTAGAGGGCGGTGAATTTGGATTTCTTTCCTTATAAGAGAATACTATTAAATCTTTAATTCTGAATTTTTTTTAGTACTTGAGAAAAAAACCAGCATAACTTCCTGTAGTATAAATGAAGCTTGTGTAGTCACTGTCCCTATCCTTACAGAGGATGTTAAGAATTTATTATCAATTTTACTTGTTTGCTTTTTTTTGCTTTTTTTTACTTGTTTATTTGTAGTATTTTTAAAGTAGCCAATAGCACTTGGTACCCTTTTGCTTCAGTTTCCCTCCCACATTTCATTATCCAGGAAGGATATACTGAAGGAATTTCACTTGTGATGCTGTATCTTGGTAATGTAACGCCAAGATCCACTTCATCATTGGTTACATTAACATGATGGTTCTTTCCACAATGTGTCACTTTTATTAAATGTCATATACCATTCACAACATGTTTTCTTTTTTGAATCTTTTTATTAGCTCCAAATATATTTTCCATAAGCTTAAAGAGGATAGAAACTTTTGCTTTCGTATCCACAATGAGCAGCCTTCCAAAATTACATAATTTGATGTACTAATATTTCTACTCTTTAGCAATGTTCTCAGTGTGACTTTATCCTCAGAAAAGTTTACTGGCAAAGGAATTCCTTTTGTCACCAAATGTGTTTTCTAGGTATCACTTCAATCATTTTCTTGACCAGGTCAGAAGAAATTTGTTTCCCTAATGGTATGGTTTCATTTCATTATTTTATTATTTCATTTTTAAGGTAGAAATTACAAACAGTACTTTAAAATATTAGTTAACTTGGGAATTTGTTGTGAAATAATGGTTTATCATGAGTTTTGACATTACTGGAAATGTGGCAGAAGTTTGTCTTTATTGATAAAATCTTCAATTTTTAAATGTCTTGCTCACTATGAAGCCTGAAGATATTGGCAAATAAATACATTGTGTTCCTAACACTTAGTACACTAGTTGAACTTGGCATACTTACTTATTCTACTTATTCTACATATGATATTTTGAGGGAATATCGGATTTGATGAATGCAAATTTCAAAGCTCAAAATGTAGTAATTAGTAATAGTTTATGTGAATTATAATTCTGATATTCTCTAATCTCATTTTTGGTGAATTTCTTATTAGATCTAAGTAGTCATTTTCTGCTACCCCTCAATATAACTGAAAAAGAGTTTGTGCTGGGAAGAGGACCAGCAGCCTTGCCAGTTTCCTTTTCTCTCATATCTTTGCACACTTTGTCTCATCTTCAACCCTGGCTTTCTTCAAAGTTTTCAGGATATGGATTTGTTTTGTGAAAGCCTACCCTATTATATAATGCTGCAATCTCTGTATCTATGCACGGCGAAACCCCAATGTGTGACACAAGAGAAAATGAAGGGAAAGTGTAGCCTATGCCTTTGCATTGACCAAATCCTGACCTTCCCTCAGGATGCCATATCTTCCCAATGGACTGCAACTTCCAGTATCAGTTGGTACAGTGAATATTGGTAAAGTTTAATATATTTCTTATTTCCTATATAAACTATATGAGTGAAAACTCACGTATACGTGAAACACCTGGAGAACACCTTGCAGATTCTGACACGGTAGGCCTTGAGAGCTCGCATTTTGCATGCTCCTAGATGACTCTCAGACTGTTGATCCTGCAACCACACTTGAAACAGTGTCTTGCAACACACAGTGCATCTTCTTACAAACGCATTAGGAAGCTTGTTTTCAACTTGAAGACAGCTGTCAATAATGGGGTATCATTCAAGGGTGTTCTAAGAGACAAAATGAAAGTCAAGTTTATCTTAAGCCCAAAGACTGAGATACCAATTACTAAGCTATTGCAGTAGTGAGGTAAAAAGGGTTAGTCTTAGCATTGTTAATGGAAATGAAAAACAGTGGACAGATACTAAGACAAATAGCAAATGTATTATTATGAGTGAATGAAAACTGTTGATATGGGAAAACCTGTAATTATTGGTGTTTAAAATGTTGTAATTTATTTGTCTTTTTAGAAATGGGGTCTTGCACTGTTACATAAGCTGTAGTGTAGTGGTGCAATCACAGCTCAATGCAGCCCAGAACTCCTGGGCTTACGGGATCTTTCTATATCAACCTCTGGATCATCTGGGACTACAGGCATGCACCACCATGCATAACTTTTGTTATTTTTCTTTTTTCATTTGTTTTAGAGATGGGGGTCTCACTATATTATTGCCCAGGCTGGTCTCAAATCCCTGGCTCTAAGTACTCTTCCCGCCTCTACCTTAGAATAGTTGGGATGATAGGTATAGTTGCACTATAGGCAGTGCACCTGCTTTATAATTATTGTTTTAAGATGCTTTTCTGTCCTTTATTTAAAGTAGTAGAAATATCAAATGTACTTCTGAGCAAACTAGAAAATTATAAAGAGCATATTAGTGTCTTTCACTTTCTGGAAACGTAACACCGTTATTTGGTATTTTACATCTATTCATTGTGCTAAATTGGTTAACAGCTTTTATCAACTATTTTATCATTTCAGCCCCCAAATGAATTTTAAGAAAAAGTAATAAATGAATGTATACCTTGCAATGAGTGTTCCGTAAGTGATGTATTTATTAACATATTCAATCATTGTTCTGAGATCTTCATTCCTCTATTGTGATTGTTATTTTTTTTTATGTTTTTTTTTTTTTTATTGAATGGTAACTATGTACATTAATGCACTTCTGGGGTACAGTGTGGGGTTTTCACACACAATCCGAAATACTTCCATCAAACTGGTCAACATAGCCTTCATGTCATTTTCTCAGTTATTGTTTTAAAACGTTCACATTCTACTCTTAGAAAGATTCACTTGTACCCCTGTAAGATAAACCTCAGAAGTGATCCCTCCAATCCCTCTCCCTCCACTCATTCCCTCCTCCCGTCTCCCTCCCCCTCCCCATATTCTTAGGCTATTTGGTTATAGCTTTCGTATAAAAGGTATAGTTTCATAATAGGGGTGTGCACATTGGATACTTTTTTCTCTATTCTTGTGATACTTTGCTCAGAAGAACATTCTCCAGCTCCATCCATGTGAACACGAAGGACATAAAGTCTCCATCCTTCTTAATGGCTGCATAGTATTCCATGGTGTACATATACCACAGTTTGTTGTTCCATTCATGGA
>CAUYTI010084622.1:0-11316 GCA_963575145.1 Galago senegalensis
GTTGTGGCGGGCGCCTGTGGTCCCAGCTACTTGGGAGGCGGAGGCAGGAGACTCGCTTGAGCCTAGGAGTTGGAGGTTGCTGTGAGCTGTAGTGCCACGGCACTCTACCCAGGGGGACAGCTTGAGGCTCTGTCTCAAAAAAACAACAACAAAAAAAAAAATCAATAGCAAGACCTGAAAGACTTTGTGGAGAGTACAGGCTGGAGTATTGGATATCTGAAGATAATAAATTACATGCTTTCTAAATGCATACACTCCCTTTAAACATCAGATCAGAACGTGGCCATAGTATGACACATTTCACTGAAGTACCCCAGGGCAGAGGAAATGGAAAGGTGGAAAGCTGATGGAGCAGAATGAAAAAAAATCTGACAGTGAGTGAAGAGATTTCTTAAATCTTTTTCCAAAGTCCATGAAGAAAGTTGCTCCTTGATTTGCATCATAATAAATACAATAATGTAAATAAAAGCATACCTCAGAAATACTGCAGGTTTAGTTCCAGACCACTGTAATAAATAGTGCAATAAAGCAAGTACCACAAATTTGGGGGTCTCCCAGTGTATATAAAAGTTATATTTATATTATACTGTAGTCTGATAAATGCACAATAGCATTATGTCTAAAAAATGTACATTCCTCAAAAAATATTTTATTGCTAAAAAAATACCAAGGGTCATCTGAGCCTTCAAGGCAGTGGTTCTCAACCTTACTAATGCTGCGACCCTTTAATACAGTTCCTGTGGGTCGCCATCACAGGTTGAGAACCACTGCTTCAGGGAGTCATAATCTAGTTGCTGGTACAGGGTCTTGTTTCAATGACAATGGCTATTGACTAATCGGGGTGGTGGTTTTTGAAGGCTGGGGTGGCTGTGGCAATTTCTTAAAATAAGACAACAATAAAGTTGCCAAGTTTCTTTCCATGAAAGTTTTCCCTGTTGCATGTAATGCTGTTTGATAGTATTTTACCCATAGTGGAACTTTTCAACACAGGAGTCAACCTTCTCAAATCCCACCACTGCTATATCAACTAAGTTTATAGATTATTATTCTAAATTCTTCGCCATCATCTCAACAATGTTCACAGCATCTTCACCAGGAGAAGATACCATCTCCAGAAACCACATTCTTTGCTCATACATAAGAAGCAGGTCTATTCAAGTTTTATCATGAGAGTGCAGGAATTCAGTCCCCTCTTCAGGCTCCACTTCTAACTCTCCTGCTAATTCTAGCGCATGTGCAATTACTGCCTTCACTAAAGTCTTGAGTCCCTTAAAGCCCCTAACAGTTGATTCCATAAGGGCTAGAATCAACTTCTTCCAAACAATATAAATAAAGTTGATATTTTTAACTCATGATCTGAATTATGAGATCATGAATCACAATGTTCTTAATGGCATATGAATAGTGACCCCTTTCCAAAAGGTTTTCAATTGAATTTCTCCAGATACATCAGAGGAATCACCATCCATAGTAGCAATAGGCTTATAAAATCTATTTCTGAAATCATAAGACTTGAAATTCAAAATTACTCCTTGATCCATGGGCTACAGAATGGATGTTGTGTTAGCAGGCATGAAAACAACATTCATCTCTTTGTACATCTCCATCAGAGCTCTTAGGTCACCAGAACTAGGTCATATTGTCAATGAGCAGTAATATTTTGAAATAAATCTTTATTCTGAGCAGTAGGTCTCAATAGTAGGCTCAAAATATGCAGTAGACCATATGTACTGTTATGCATGCTTGATTGCTCCATATATAAAGAGGTGGAGTAGCATTAACATAATTCTTAAGGGCCCCAGGATTTTCAGAATATAAATGAGCGTTGGCTTCAACTTAAAGTCATCAGCTGTTTTAGCCCCTAACAAGAGAGTCAGCCTGTCCTTTGAAGGTTTGAATACAGACAATGACTTCTCCTTTTTAGCTATGAAAGTCCTTGATGGCATCTTCTTCCAATAGAAGGCTGTTTTGGCTACACTGAACATCAGTTATTTAGTGTAGTCATCTTCCTCAATCATCTTAGCTAGATCTCCTAAATAACTCACTGCAGCCTTTACATCATTACTTAACTTTGCACCTTTATGTTCTGGAGACAACTTCTTTCTTTAAACTTCATGACCCAATCTCTGCTAGCTTCCAACTTTTGTTCTGCAGCTGCCTCACCTCACTCAGCCTTTGTAGAATTGAAGAGTGTTAGGGTCTCGCTCTAGATTAGGCTTTGGCTTAAGGAAATGTTGTGGCTACTTTGATTTTCTATCAAGAAAATCCTCCATATCAGCAACTTCCTCCATATCAGCAACAAGACTGTTTTACCTTTTTATAATTCATGTGTTCACTGAAGTAGCACTTTTAATATCCTTCAAGAACTTTTCTTTTGAATTCGAAACTTGGCTTACCATTAGGTACAAAAGCTTGGCTTTTGACATGGCTTCCTCACTAAGCTTAGTCATTTCTAGCTTTTGATTTAATGTGAGAGACACGTAGCTCTTCCTTCCCCTAGGATACTCAGAAGACATCATAGGGCTATTTCTTGGCCTCACATCAATATTGGGGAGTCTCAGGGTATACAGAAGCCTGAGAAAGAGCTGGGTCAGTCAGTGGAGCAGTCAGAACACACACATTTATCAAGTAAGTTCTCCATCATATATGGGCACAGTTCATATATGTTACAAGAGTAACATCAAAGATCACTGATGACAGAACACCATACCAGATATAATAATGATGAAAAAGCTTGATAATCTGCAATGATTACCAAAATGTGACACAGAGACACAGAGTAAGCACACACTGTGGGAAAGGTGGCACTGACACACCTGCTCGACGCAGGGTTGCCACAAACCTTTAATTTATAAAAAATGCAGTGTCTGTGAAGTGGACTAAAGCAAACCGTGACAAAACAAGGTATGCGCGGAAAGCTGTAGCACAGACCCTGGTTTGGTGGATGGTCAATAAACGGTATTAATGTGATTCATTCGTTCTATAATTCTTACAGGGCACCTACTCTCTGCCAGACAATATCAGCTTTTCCAGGTTAGGAAAGACCACTAAACTTCAGTGAATTTTTTTTCTTCATACAAGTCCTCAAGATTCAGCATCAGCACCAGTTGCAATTTATCAAGGACCATGAACTGACTTCTGCTCCAAAGAGGCAGTTGTACAAAGAGCAGCCTAAATAAAGGAGATAACGGTCTCTTCCTAGGCCCTTCTCTACAAGGTTTTCTAGATAGGTCTATTGTCATTTATACAATAACCCTCGATATTCACCACATGCAAGTATTTAACTTCTAAACCTCAAAAATAATCAATCTCTATCGTACTCTTGTTCTTCAGCAGCCAGAAATCCCTACAGGGACTTTATTAGAAATGTTGGTAATCCTTCAAAATGCCGACTGGCGTCTTTTTCAAACTGTTCTGTAACATCATCTGTATCATCGTTCTCCACGGATACCTCCAGGAGGATTCCGGTTGATACTTTACTGCAAGTCTTGGCTCCACATGTGGGATTAGATACAGATGAGTGGTTCTAATATATTTCAGAGGTCACTATAAATGCAGAAAGGAAATAGCTGCATATTCTATTCCCTCGAGACCAAATCCGTCTATAGGACTTATTGATTAAAAATATGAAAACAATTTCTGGGTTACAGAGTACCTTCCTTTCAGTGACTGCAGCCACCAATAAAATGTGTGGTTAAAATGTGTACCACATTTAGATTTGAAAATACTTTAAGCAGAGGAGGAAATGTTGAGTTGTTTTGAGGGGAGTTAAAAAGAGAAAAACAGTGAAAGAGAAGCATGGATCCATTTCTCGACTTTAACTGCCACCAGTGAGACTGAGTCTCAGAACCATTTTCTTTTTTTTTTCTTTACCATATAGTAAGGAGCCCAGAAATTAAGACTCAATTACCGAGATTCTTAAAACAGGTCCTGCAATCACCAGTTAATTGTTTTAAGCCTCCACTTCCTTTAGTCTCTGTGTGTTAGGTGGGGAGGGAAAAAGAAAAGAGAAAGGGAACACATAGAAAACAGATGGAGAAATAAATATTTATCAACAAAACGTCTGGGCAAACTTTGATCTTTCGATCACTCTTGTGCTATATTTTCCAAGTTTCCTAGTTTCCCCAAACCCCAAAGAATTCATAGTTAGAGTGGAAAAAGGAAACTTTTTATAAGTTTTCCACCAGATTAGGAAAGCTTCTTTGGAGAATTCTGATGCTTCTCCCGTAATCTAATTTTAATAAATGTTTCTGACCCAAGGAATTTCTGCCAGAGAATGGGAGAAATAAAAGGTTCATTTAGATGGTTTGCTCTGTCCTTGGACTTCCAGGCAGAATAAACAAACAGCACCTTGTGACAAAGGCGGCCACATGCTGGCCGAGCTCCAGGCAGACACTGGGGATGCAGTCTGTTTATCAGACAGCACATTGTCTTAACCAGGATGTGGTCGGCCTTTGTAGCAAGAAATATGTAAATGAGTTTCCAAGAGCCCCAACACCCAGCTCGCAGCTGCCCTGTCCCTCAGTAGACACAGGCTCATGGTGGCCGTCCTGGGAACAGCAGAGACGGCCACATTAAGACCAGAGGAAGAGGAAGTATCCAGAATGAACTAGATAAGCCCAATAGATCTTTTCAGGGAACACACCACAAAGAATACAAACTCCAGACCACACTATTTCCCAAAAGCATTTTAAAACAGGATTGTATATACATTTTTAATGTTAAATTTAAAAAAAAAATCTGATTCGGGTTCATTTACTCTCAGTGCAGAGGAAGGCAATGAGGCTTTGAAATAGTGCATTTCTCTCTGGAAAACTGCACCACCAGACTCTTCATCAAACCACTGCCAAAGCATCTCTCGCAACTCCGGGTGCCTGATATATAAAAAGGTGTTGAATATGGTTGCTGGGAGGATTAAATGAGGGAATTAATGAAAAACAATTTAGCACAATGCCCAACATGAAATCCGGGCTCTGAAAATGCTAGCAGATGTTACATTATATGTTTTTGAGCTGTGCATCATATAAGCACAAAGAATGACAAGAAAGAAAACAGGGGGAAAGAAAAGGGGAAGGTGATGATGAAGCAGGAAGGACAGAATCCCACCTGCTACTGTGACGAGCTTAATGAATTACTAATTCTATAGACTTAGGAGTCAGACTTGCCTGATTTTATATAACCTTGGGAAAATTCCCTAATTGTACTGAAGTCTCAGATTCTTTACCTGTAATATGAGTTTACCACCCGCTTCATAGAGTCACCAGGATTAAATGAGACAAACACTTTGAAGTGCCTAGAGCACCACCAGGCAAATAGTAGCCACTCAATAGAGGCAATTATTTGCTTGCTTTATTTAAACAGCCCTGTGGTTGGGTTCAAATTCCAGCCCTTCCACCTTGTAGCCGTGTCAGATTAGGCAAATTACTTACTCATCTGGGGGCCTCAATTTCCCCAACACTAAACAGGGATCGTGATGACACCATCTCACTAGGTTTGTTGTAAGGATTAAATGAGCTAATTCCTACAACGCTCTCAGAACCACCTCTTGACACTGAATGAAGACTCCATCATTGGTCGTAATCACAGTCTCATTACTTGATAGCTATAGTTAATTTCATTTCACTACTAAATTCTGTAAGGGGTGGAATAGCTATTTGTCATACCAGTAATCGGTCTGCCACTTCTGGCCATTAAAATTGTACAGAATATCTTTGAAAATTCCCATGTAGTCCTGAGCATTGACATTAATTATGCCTCATTATTTCAAAATGATTTCCTTTCTCCCAAAGGTTGAGATCACCCTCCATAAGTCCCCACAACTGCATCACCTTCCATGTGTGAAATAATCTCACTCCTAGCCAGGGCAAATGAATAGGAAATCAATATCAAAATTAGTTCAGAAAAAGAATCCGGTCTTACAGACATCAGTTCCTCAGTACATTCTAAATTGGAAAATGTTTCTTCTTGCTACCTCCATGGCTTTAAAGTAATGATGCCAGCCACCCATATACGCAAATACAGATGGCCCGACAAATACACTAATGAAGATATTTTAAGTTTTTCTGATATGTATCTTAATAGTGAAATATTTTTTATAATGTAAATAGGATTTCCCATTTGTATGATTTCTAGCCCTCCTTTGATATATAACTTCGATATGATTTCCTAGCCCTCTATGATATACAACTGAGGTTTTGTGATTTTTTTCTTTCTTTCTTTCTTTCTTTCTTTTTTTTTTTTTTTTTTTTAGACAGAGCCTCAAGCTGTCCCCCTGGGTAGAGTGCCATGGCATGACAGCTCACAACAACCTCCAACTCCTGGGCTCAAGTGAGTCTCCTGCCTCTACCTCCCAAGTAGCCGGGACCACAGGTGCCCACCACAATGCCTGGCTATTTTTTTTTTTTTTGGTTGTAGCCATCATTATTGTTTGGTGGTCCTGGGCTGGATTCGAACCTGCCACCTTAGGTGTATGTGGCTGGTGCCTTAGCCACTTGAGCCACAGGCGCCAAGCCGTGATTTTTCTTTCATTTGCCTATCTTCCCAATTACTGAGTATTTAAGAGGAACGTCTCTGCCGTATTCAAATCTATAACTCCTATAACTAACACATAGCCTTGTAGTGTGTGAAGCCACTTTGCCTGTGTTCCAATCCCAACTTTACTTTAAATCCCAACTTTAATAGCTGTGTGACCTTGGTGAAGTTATGGAAATTCTTTGTACCTCATGATAAGAGTTATGGAGGGATGTGCCCAAATAGAACCTCCCCGTCCAGGAAGAAATAAATGCATGGAATGTCATACCCAGGAAAAAGGAAATGTGCCAATCCTCACCCTTCTGACCCTTTAAAATCCCCATCCACCTTAACCCACGTGCTGACTTCCTTCCCGAGCTCAGCTCACCT
The DNA here is from genome assembly GCA_963575145.1 of Galago senegalensis. Taxonomy (NCBI): domain Eukaryota; kingdom Metazoa; phylum Chordata; class Mammalia; order Primates; family Galagidae; genus Galago; species Galago senegalensis. The sequence continues at coordinate 6,901 of CAUYTI010084622.1, forward strand.
GCACCCAGGTGGAATAAAGGCCAATGTTGCCCACACAGAACCTGGACTCCGTTTCCTTTCATTTAACGTTTCAGAATCATCTTTTATTTTTGGTCTTTGACCTCTCACCTCAGTTCTTTCAGCTATAATATCAGTATAATAATAGTACCAACCTCATGAGATTTCAATGAAGATTAATGACCTAACACATGGAAAAAATATAGTCCAGGGCCAGACTGAGGAATCATGGTAGATGTTATATTGTTTTGCTATTATAGTTATTAGTGATAACTGACAGGCATGTTCCTATTCTCATGTATCTTACGTATATAACTGCTTGAGGCAGTAAATAACCACATGTATTAATAAGATTAATCAGGATAATATGTATTATTAAGAATATAGGAAAGGATAATGTGATAAAATGCAAACTGAAGACTCCTTAGGTTGGATAGTCAGAGAAGGCCAAAGGATGTGGCAGCTGAAGGGGAGATCAGGAAGGAGCCAATCATAAGAAGTCATGGAGAAAGAACATTCCATACACAGAGAAAACTAGCCCAAAAGACTTCAGGCAGGAAGGAGCTTGTCTTATTCCAGAGCAGAAAGAATGTCAGTGCGGTTTGGCTGGAGTGCAGTGAGCAAGGAAGAAAGGGACAGGAGAGATAATGCATTGGCTACAAAGCATAGACCGCATAGAATCTAGGAGAGAATTTAACTTTTATGTCAAGTGTGAAGAGATACCTTTGTTGGGTCTTGCAAACTCACATGATCTCATTTATATTTTTAACTAATCACTCTGGCTGCTGTATAGATCGGAATCTGGGAGATAAATTTGGAGGCTCTTGCAGTAATCAACCATAAAAAAAGAAGGTAGTTTATATTAGGATGAGAACAGTGGAAACAAAAAGTAGATGGAATTGGGATAGGTTTTAAAAATAAAATCAACAGGATGTGCTGATGGATCAACAATATAGGTAACTGATGCAAATAGTCTTACTAAAGGAAAACGCTGTTCAGATGACATTGCCCTTTTTGATACAGTCATGCGTCACTTAACAACAGGGATATGTTCTGAGAAATGCATCACTGGGTGATTTTGTCATTATGCGGAAATTATGGAGTGTGCTTACACTAACCTAGAAGGTCTGTATCCCTAGGCTATAGGCTATCGGGTACTGCTCCTCAGCAACAAATCTATGAGTGCCACTGTACTAAATACTGTGGGCAACTGTAATACAATGGTAAATACATACTTAAATATAACTGACCATAGGAAAGGAATGATCAAAACATGATACTCTGACCTTATAGAACCACCATCATACAGGCAGTTCAACATTAACTGAAATGTTATGTGATAACTGACGGTGCTGTGCTTTAGATTTTTCTCTGATTTAAAATACAAAATGACTTACCAAAGTTAAAAGTTCTAAAATGGACATGAAAAGGGAGAGTGCTATAAAAACGTTCTAATAAGTGTAGAGGAAACCTGAAAACATCATCGCTAGTGGCTCTTTGTCCACATGGTCTGCTGCAGCCTCTATGGAAACTGCTTCTCACTGCTTAGGGCCGTACCAATGTGATGTGGACAAAAATAGGCAATATGGGTGAGGAAGAGAGCTGAAAACCATAGAGGCTACATTTTCTTTGTTCATCTAATTTATAATTGTTGCATCTGTAATACAACCATAAATGCTGGTCACAGTGCTGATGTTGGACAGGGCTAACTACAAGCACAAGTAGTAAAACAAATAAAAAACTTCATGATAAAGAATACAATCTATGGCTCGGCGCCTATAGCTCAACCGGCTAAGGCACCAGCCACGTACACCTAAGGTGGCGGGTTCGAATCCCCGGCCCAGACCCGCCAAAACAACAATGACGGCTGCAACCAAAAAAAAAAAAAAAAAAATAGCCGGGCGTTGTGGCGGGCACCTGTAGTCCCAGCTACTTGGGAGGTGGAGGCAAGAGACTCGCTTGAGCCCAGGAATTGGAGGTTGCTGTGAGCTGTAATGCCATGGCACTCTACCCAGGGGGACAGCTTAAGGCTCTGCCTCAAAAAAATAAAAAAGAATACAATCTATAATACCATGCGATCACAACTTTCTTGATACACAAAATGGTTATATCAAGATTCATAATACATAGACTATAAGAAATCTAGGGAAAATAGACTAAAATATAAGATGAGGAGACTCTAAACCACAATTTTAGTCCAAGGAATATCAATCAGACAGAAAATAATTAAGAATGTTGATTACATAATTGGTGGACATAAACATTATAGACGGGTAGAATTTGCTATCTTAATAAAAAATCATACACTTGCTTTATGAAAATGTATAAAATGTTGACCCTAAATCAAGCCAAAAAGAAAACTAGAAATAGCACAGAACACATTATTGACTATAATCCCAATGATAAACAATAAAGAGGAGGAGAAAGAAGAGTCTAGAAGGAAGTCCATCTCATAAAAGTTAAGATATTCACTTTTAAATCATCATTTGGGCAAAGAAAATATCAAAATTAAAATTTCAAAACATCTTCAAAATAATAATGAAATACAACACTTGTTTATGATATATATCACATATTTTAAAATCCAAGACAGCCTACTACACATGATCTTAGCTAAAAGGCTGAGAAACGATTTATAAGACAGCCTAAAAACCACTTAGAGTTAAATACACAATAATAAAGATATCCTTAAATAAGAAAGAATGAAAATAAATCAGCATTCTAGTCAATACATCAGGAAAAAACAAGATAAAATTAAGGAAAGTGTACACAGGAAGGAAAAAATACTTTGAATTAGAAAAATAAAATCAGTTGATATTAGAAAACAAAAAATGAGTTCTAGTGATTGATACATAAACTGGGGTGTGGAAATAATGAACAAAATAACAAACCATTAGCTGGCTTAATTCAGATAAAAAAGAAAGTTGACAAAATTATAAAAAGAGAAACAGCCAGAAATGTGAAGGAATTTACAATAATCTTATAAGACGAATGAATATATTTTTATCCACATTTTTTGGAGTTAGTCTAAAATACTTCTTATACCCTGCATTTCTTTTTGGTGTTCATAATTTCAATGTCAAAAAATGTTACAATAAAGCAAAAGAATTTTAACATTGTTAAATTGAGAAAACCTTCAAGTGTGCTTAAATAAAACTTCTATGGATTTTTGGTTTCCGCTGTTGTCAATGGCAATTTTTTTCTCAGAGCACATCTCACTGACTGGGTTGATTACTTCATGGTTAAAACAATCTTTGGGCTATATTTCTTAAGTGATTTTATCCCAAATATAGAGCTTTCTGATAGAAGCTAAATCTTAGCATCAGCAGGAAATGATACGCTAAGTATACGCTCCTGCCTCCAACCATCCCCAAAACTACTAGTCAAATAAATTCCACCAATTTACTCTAATTAAAGCTAAAACGTGTCATGTGTGCTTTAAATGTCAGTCAATTTTGAGGTAATTATACCTGAAGGCAGGAATCCATCAGGGTCTCTTTTTTAAGAATTAAACTCAGATGGGAAGTGAAGGAGTCAAGAGACTTTTGCAGATAATTAGTTCCATTCCTATCTTTCCTGGCTGTTTATTGACAGTAAAAGGAGAGGTACGTTTTTGGAAGGATACATAGGATGTTTTTGTTTTTGACATCTCCATTTCATTGTTTCAACTGGGTCAATTTCATCCTGAATTTATAAGAAACTGAGATTTCAATTTAAGGAAACAACGTGAGGCCCAAACTACAAAAATAAACCCACATATATGTAGAATGCTTTTGAAGGCATTCAGGGAGTTTTTAGCATAAGAATTATTTTTATCTGAAGGCAATTGAAATTGAGAATCAATAGATAAGAGTTCTCTGCCTTCCCCCTTATCTGCCAAAAAGCAGGGATTAAATTTCCCTTTACCAAAGATACACCAGAAAGGGAGGAACAACTTCCCTCACTAGAAAGGGAAGAACCACTTTTATCACTAGAGATGGGGAGTCAACATCAAGATGACTTTGCATAAACAGACCTTACTAAAATCTAATCCTTATCTTCCATTTGTTCCTCCATGAATATCCTACTCACTTCCCACAATTTATCATCTCTTAAATCTAAGGTGACCAGATATCCCACTTTTGGTGGGACAGTCCCAATTTTTAACAATTTGTCCTGTGTCCCATGACGTTTTTAAAAAGTCCCGATTTTTGGAAAGAATGCACAACAAGCTAGGGAACAGGGGGAGAATGGGAAGGGAATATACAATTCAGTTGCTGAAAAAGTTAACGTAACTCCATTTGGGAATGAAGAGGTTAATGTAACTTCATTTAGAAATGAAAAGGCTAATGTAAACTCCCTACTCCCCTCCTGGGCAAGGTCACCCAGGTGGAATCAGTATCAGAAGGACACTGGCTCACCATTTCTTTGCATTTCACT
>CAUYTI010084623.1:0-20131 GCA_963575145.1 Galago senegalensis
TAAAGCAATAACTGAGAAAATGACATGAAGGCTGTGTTGACCAGTTTGATGGAAGTATTTCAGATTGCATGTGAAAACCCCACACTGTACCCCAGAAGTGCATTAATGTACATAGTTATCATTCAATAAAAAAAAAAAAACGCAAAAAAAAACAAAAAAAAGAAAATGCTCTTATTCTCAGATGATGCAAAATTAAGTATGTAGAAATGAAGTAGTAATATGTCTATGGAGGCCTAGCTAAAACAACAACCAAAAAAACGTGTACAGCTAGTTGAGAGGCTGAGGCAAGAAGATGACTTGAACCCAGGAGTTCAAGGCTACAGTGAGCTATGGACACATCACTATACTCTGGCATGGCCAACAGAGTGAAACTCTTATCTCTAGAAATACTAAAATTAAAATATAAAATATAAATTTTTAATGTGTAGCTAAAGTAAATGTGGCAAAGTATTAATAATTGGTTAATGAATTATCAATGAGGAAATGAATATAATTCTTCAGTACATTATTTTTTCTACAAATTTGGTTTTCCTAAATAAAAGTTAGACCAAAACAAGTCATTAGGCAAAAACTTTTCTTCATATTTCAATTCAATTAAGTAAAAACATTACAAAATCCAAAGCTGGTTAACAAAATGGAAAATTTAATTTGTAAAAATCTCTTATGGCTTAAAGTGATAACTGTTCTTAATTCTTGTTATAGATGTAGTTTTAGATAACTTGAATTATAACAAAAATGTCCATAGTTGGTCCAACTATATGGATTTCTATTTTAAAATGAGTTATGATTGTATTTTAAAAGACTTTTAAAAACAGTGAAAAATCTGGTATAAAGGAATAGTGGATTGTGCCTGTAATGCCAGCACATTGAAATGCCAAGGTAGGAGGACTGCTTGAGGTCAGGAGTTCGAGACCAGCCTGGACAAAACAGCAAGACTCCTTACCTCTACAAAAAAATTTTAAAAATTAGCTGGGGTTGGAGGTACAAGCCTGTATTCCTACTTACTTGGGAGGCCTAGGCAGGATGATTGCTTGAAACCAAAGTTCCAGGCTGCAATGAGGTGTGATCACACTACTGTACTCCAGTCTGGGTGACAGAGCAAAATCCTATCTCTAAAAAAATAAAATAAAATAATCTCAAGCAGCTTATTGGGGAAGTTAACAAACTGATTGTAAGATGTATATAAAAATATAAAGGGTTGAGAACAGTAAAGGTTCTTATTGTTATAAAGCCAAGTAATCAAAACAGTGTCATACTGGCAAAATATTTACAAACCTAGAACACTGGAATTCCAGTAACGGACTTACATATATACAGTCACCTAATATGCCATAAAATATCACTTCAAAACAGGATGGGCATGCAGGAATTGGTATAGACTTTTCAATATATGATGCATTTATATAGAAAATGAAATCCTGACCCCAGTCCAATACCACATATAAAAGTTTACTTCAGTGGGCAGTGCCTGTGGCTCAAGGAGTAGGGCGCCAGCCCCATATACTGGAGGTGGCAGGTTCAAACCCAGCCCCGGCCACAAAATACAAAAAAAACAAAAACAAAAACAAAAGTTTACTTCAGATAGAACAAAGAACTAAATGTGAAAGATTAAACAATAAGAATTCTAGAACATTGCATAACATACCTCATGGTAGACCTACGATAGCAATAAACTCTTAAATAGGACATAAAAGAACACTGACTATAGAAGAAAATAAACTATATTTCATTAAAATTGAATTCATTTTTCATTAAGAGAAACCATGAACAGATAAAAAGGCAAGCCACCAAACATGACGTTTCTGCACCAGATTGCAAAATTTCTTCAATACATATATCGAACAAAGGAATCAAATCCAGAATATATAAAGTACTATAAAGCAAGAAGAAAAAGGCCAACAAAAGACTTTAACAAGGACTTCATAACAGAAAATCTTTAAATGCCCAATCAAAATATGAAAAGTTCCTCAACTTCATTAGCCACCAGGAAAATATAAATCACATCCTCAATTCTTTACCATCTTATTCTCGCTAGAAAAGCTAAAAATCAAGTGCTGGTGAGGACTTACAGCAATTACAAATCTTACTCACTGCTCAGAGGATTATATATTGAATAATCACTTTAGAAAACTATTTCTAAAGCTAAATAACACATAATCTATGACTTAGCAAGTCCATTCCTCAGTATATCCACAATAAAACCCATCCATACAGTCACCAAAAAACACATATGAAAATGTTTGGTGGTACCATTCATAATTATTATAGCCACTATAATGGTTATAATCAGAGAAGACAGGCAATGGCAAGTACTGGATAGGACGTTACTGGAACTAGAACCTTCATATACATTGCTGGTAGGAATGCAAAATGATAGAGTCAATTTGGAAAACAGTTTAGCCATCTGTTGAAAAGTTAAACATAAACTTACCAAATGACATAGAAATTCCACTTCTAGGTATTATACTTACTCAAGAAATATGAAAACATATGTCTAAATAAAGCCTAGAATATGAATGTCTACAGCAGAATTATACATATCAGTAATAGCCAAAACATGACACAATCCAAAAGTCCATTAGTTAGTGAATGAATAAATAAAATATACTATAATACCATGAAATACTATTTACTCACCAATCAAAAGGAATGAATTACTCATGCATGCATGATAAAACATGTACAAACCTGGCCAGGTGTGGTAGCATTATAGATGTGAGCCAGCACTCTGGGAAACTGAGGCAGGAGGATTGTCAAGCTCAGGGGTTCGAAACCATCCTGAGCAAAAGCAAGAACCCATCTCTACTAAAAATAAAAAAACAAGCCAGGTACAATGGCACACGTCTGTAGTCCTAGCTACTATGGTGCCTGAGGAAGGAGGATTGCTTGAGCTCAGGAGTCTTGAGGTAGCAGTGAGCTACAATGACACCACTGCACTCTACCCAGGACAACAGAATGAGACTATCCCCACCTCCCAAAGAATGTGCAAACCTCAAAAGTATCTGCAAAGTGAAAAAAGACTGACAAGAAAGACTACAGAATGTATGCTTACATTTGTATGACATGCCCAGAAAAACCAAATTTATAGAGACATAAAGCTGATAGTTGCTTCCAGCAGGATAGAAGTACAGATTGACTTCAAACAGGCATGGGAAATAAACTAGGATGATGGCAATACTCTAAAACTGGATTGTGGGCCAGGTGTGGTGGCTCACGCCTGCAATCCTAGCACTCTGGGAGGCCAACTCAGATGGATTGCCTAAGCTCACAGGTTCAAGACCAGCTAGAGCAGTGGTTCTCAACCTTCCTAATGCCACGGCCCTTTAATATAGTTCCTGTGGGTTACAACCCACAGGTTGAGAACTGCTGAGCTAGAGCAAGAGTGAGACCCCCATCTCTAAAAATAGCTGGGCACTATGGCAAGCACCTATAGTTCCAGCTCCTCAGGAGGCTGAGGCAAGAGAATCGCTTGACCCCAGGAGTTTGAGGTTGCTGTGAGCTATGACATTATGGCACTCAACCAAGGGCTACAAAGTGAGAATCTGTCTAAAAATAATAATAATAAAAAAATAAAATAATAAAAAATAAAACTGGATTATGTTAATGGTAGCATTGCTCTATAAATTTACTAAAAATCATCTACTTACATACTTAAAAATAGACAAATTGCTAATGACACATAAATTATGCTCTATAAAGGTATTTTTAAAAAGTAACCAGCAAGGGGTATCAGATAGAAAAATGTAAATAAAACAACTTGGTAAACCAGGAGCAGTGGCTCACCCCTAGAATCCTAACACTCTGGGAGGCTGAAGTGGATGGATGCTTGACCTTAGGACTTTGAGACCAGCATGAATAAGAGCTAGAACCCATCTCTACTAAAAATAGAAAAACTAACTGGATGTTGTGGCAGGCACCTGTAGTCTCAGCTACTCGGGCAGCTGTGGCAAGAGGATCACTTGAGCCCAAGAGTTTTAGGTTGCAGAAAGCTACGATGTTAAGACACTCTACCCAGGGCAAAAGAATGAGACTCTGTCTCAAAGATTTAAAAAAAAAAAAAAAAACCAACTTGGTAATGCATTAGTATCAGGAGAACTAGGTGAGAACTGATAGGAGTTCATTGTAGTAATTTCTTCTATTTAACACATATTTGAAAACTTTCATAATAAGTTTTTCAAAAATCAATAGGAAAATAAACCACTCAATTTTTTAAAAATTTAACAAAATATCTGAAAAAAAAGATCTCACCACAGAATGCATATGGATGGAGATAAACACATAAAAATGATGTCTGACATCATTAGACATTAAATGAATACAAACTAAACCACAATAAATACCACTACACATTTATTATACTACTTAAAATTAAAAAGACTTTATCTAATGTTGGGGTGGATGTGGAGTAACTGAAACTGTCTTATACTTCTAGAAGGAATGTGAAATGGAAAACTGCTTGATAGTTACTTAAAAAGTTAAAAATGACTCAGTTGTTCCACTCCATTAACCCAAGAGAAACGAAACCATTTGTTCACACACAAATGCTTATAGCAGCTTTATTTATAATATCCAAAAAACAGATGTAATTCAAATGTTCATCAACAGATAAATGGACAAATTGTGGTATATCCATACAATGAAATGCTAAACAGCAATAAAAAAGAAATGAAATATTGATAAACACAACAATATAAATTACAATAAAAATAATTATGCTAAATGAAAGAAACCAGACAAAGATACTGCACAGTGTATGATTCTGTTTACTAAGTTAAAATTCTAGAAAATGCAAACAAATATATAGTGACAGGTAATCAGTGATGATGAAGAAAAAGAATCAAGAAGAGGTAGGCGGGACAGAGAGATTGTAATGAGACACAAGAAAACTTTGGGGGCTTATCCCTGTGTTCATTATCTTGACTATGATGCATGGTGATGGATTCACAGGCATACACATATGTTAAAGTTTATCAAATTGTAAACAATACAGTTTGTTGCATATCAATTACATCACAATAAATCTCCTTGCATGAGGAGGGACATTGTTAATGTTCTGTTTCTTTACCTCAATAGCTATGTGAGTATGTTCACTTTGAAAATTCATGGAGCTATAGGAGTATTCATGGAGGTCTTCAGTATGGCCTTCACACTTTTCTGTATATGTCAGTTCTTTAAAAGCTTATTAAAAAGAAAATGAGGTACTACTATACACTCATCAAAATGTCAATCTTTTTAATTTTATAGAATACCAAATGTTGGCAAATATATGGTACAACTGATACTCTCACTGCTAAGAGTGCAAACTGGTAGAGTAACTTGGGGAAAGCACTTGACTGTATCTACTAAAGTACAACATGTAGTTCTACTTCCAGGTGTCTAACAAATATAAATACGTACATATGTCCACCAAAAGACATGTATAAAATGTCTGCTTAGAAGCAACAGTCAAAATCATATAAAACTGGAAACAACTCAAATTTTCATCATCAGTACACTGAGAAAACAAATTGTTATATATTCATTCAGTTGCTATAATAAAGCAAAGATGAATGAACTACTCTCCTACATGCAGTTAACACATGAAGGTTAAAAACTTAATACTGAATGAAATAAATCAGACACAGAAGAGTACAAATTCCATGATACCATTTAGGTTCAAAAAGCATCAGGTATCCAAAAATAACAACGATTCTGATAAAAGCATATTGGTTACCATTGAAAAGTAAAGTATTTATTGACTTCTTCTGGGGCCATCATAATGTTCTGTATCTTAATCTGGATAGTAGTTACATGACTGTTCATAAACATTTATCAAACGGTATACTCAAGATTTGTACATCTTACTATATATGCTATATTTTAATTTCTAAAAATTTAACTCCCAAAATTTCAGTTCTACACTAAAGCAAAGAAAGTAAGAGAAAAAGATAATTCAAATAGTGCAACTATCCTTCTGACCGCATCCTTAAACTGTGAAGATACATCCTCATACAGGAAATGCAAATAAGCCTGAAATAATTAGTGCTTACGTGCAAAATTTATATAAAGAATATGTCAATTGTTTTAAGGGTTTCTCTACTATTGACAAGAAGTAAAAGTAATGTTTAGGCAACCAAACAAGAAGATAAGAGATACATTTGTCTATATACTCAGGAAATAAATTTTGAAATTAATTGGAAAACTACTGAAGAGTCAGATGAACTGAGAAAAATCATCCAAAGGGCAAATCTGAAGACAAATAACAAGAACAGTCAGCAAACTGGCTCTCTATAAATGTGCTCACTTGTCTCAAGCAGAGAGACACACTGGAGCATTTAATTTCATTTTAATTTTGATTACTTTATAAAATTTTTAAATATACATTATTAAATATCTTCTATTGTTTGCATATATTATTATGTAGGATTATGTAAACAAAACCAGATATAATACATCTGACAGACATTTAAAGAAATTTTTCCAGGGTAAATTTGACTACTCTGTGAAATGTAATTTCCTGTAGTATTATAATATAATATATAATTTCCTATACATACACACACACATATACATTCCTATATATATTACATAAGTGTGTGTGTGTATATGTGTATTTGATAAAAAAAAAAAAAAAAGAAATTGAAACATTCAGTTACAAAAGTTAACAAAGGTACCAAAATAGTGCCACAATTATATTGGAAAGAGTAGGCCAGAAAAAAATAGATTAGTAAGTTTCTAATTTATTGTAAATAACCATGCAATATGTCTAGATTTGATGAAATTAACAATCAGCTGCAAGCACATTATTTAAAGATATGGAAATAATCACCAGGAGAACCAAAGTAGGCATAGACTTTTAATTTTTTCTCTGAGGAAAGAGAAATAAATTAGAGAAGACTTTTCATACAATATAATGTACTATTTTACATTTTACCCATGACCATGTTCTATTTACCTGATTAAAACTTTAAATCTTCTTACAGAGACTACCCCAAATAAAAGTTTTCATTTTGCATTAAACTTTTAATAGCATATCATAATCTTTTATCTCAATATTAAAAATACATATATATTGCATATTTACATGTATGAAAATGTATTTATAAAGGGCATAATAATTATTCCCATTTCATAGGATTATTGAGAGGATCAAACCAGATAACATATATAAAGTACTCAGGAAAGAGCCTTGAACAAAGTAAGGATTCAATAAATGTTAAGTATCATTACCCTCTTCATTATACAAGCATAGAAAAGGGTTCAACATAATTTTAAAACTGATACTATTCATTATATAAAGCATTACTGACTGAATTAATAAGCTCTATCTAGCTTTCAACGAATAGATAATAATAGATAATTTATAAAACTATCAAATAAAGACAGCTATCTAACTATAACTAAGTTAGAATAAAACTAAAATTTTAATGACAAAGCACACAGACAAAAAGAAAATTATGCCCAGATCTCATTACTTATTTATAATGAGTATAACAATAGTAGCAGAGGCTTGGCCCCTTAGCTCAAGCAGCTAGGGCACCAGCCACGTGTACCAGAGCTGAAGGGTTTAAACCCAGCCCAGGCCAGCCAAACAACAATGGCAAGTGCAACCAAAAAATAGCTGGGCACTGCAGTAGGTGCCTGTAGTCCCAGCTACTTAGGAGGCCGAGGCAAGAGAATTGCTTAAGCCCAAGAGTTTGAGGTTGCTGTGAACTGTGACACCACAGCACTCTATCGAGGACAATATAGTGAGACTCTGTCTCAAAAAAAAAAAACAATAGCAGCAAAAATAGTAGTTACAATGTAGAATATTCACTGTATTTTCATTTTTCCTTCTAACAACCTCCTGTATTTTTAAATTTTACTACAAATACAACTTTTATAATGTGGGGGTAGGGGTAACAATTTTAGAATTCTGCCCCATATAGAAAGTAATAAATACTGAAAATAAGGGTCAAAATTTCGAAATTATGTTAAATTATTTTATACACATAAAAAGAGTTATTGATTCTTTTTTTTTCTTTTTTTTGAGACAGAGCCTCAAGCTGTCACCCTGGATAGAGTGCCATGGCATCATGCTCACAGCAACCTCCAACTCCTGGGCTCAAGCGAGTCTCCTGCCTCAGCCTCCCAAGTAGCTGGGACCACAGGCGCCCGCCACAATGCCCAGCTATTTTTTGGTTGCAGCTGTCATTGTTATTTGGCGGGCCCGGACTGGATTCGAAGCTGCCATCTTAGGTGTATGTGGCTGGCACCTTAGCCATTTGAGCCATAGGCGCCTAGCCAAGTTATTGATTCTTATATAACCACAAAATGAAATAGTGACATAATTTTTTCTTGGTACATTTAGCCATCAAGATACAAATAATGGCCCCCTGAGTGAGGGGCTCTTCTACAAATGGAACTTTACCCTGGAAGTGAGATCAATGTAACCTAAAAATTGTACCCTCATATTCATTTGAAAAAATTAAAAAAAAATCCTTAAATAAATAAATAAACAAAAATTTAAGAAAAAGATACAAATAAAGGGCTATTTAAAATTTAAAGAAAGAAATACTTAAATTTCCTTAGAATGGGAAACACCTATAGCTCAGTGGGTAGGACACTGGCTACATACACCAAGGCTGGTGGGTTCAAGCCCAGCCTGGGCCTGCTTAACAACAATGACAACTGCAACTGAAAAATAGCTGGAAGTTGTGGTGGGCACCTGTAGTCCCAGCTACTTGGGAGCCTAAGGCAAGAGAATCAATTAAGCCCAAGAGTTTGAGGTTGTGTGAGCTGTGACGTCACGGCACTCTACTGAGGGTAACATAGCGAGACTCTGTCCCCCCAAAAAAAATTTTCCTTAGAAATAGCTCCATACCAGCCACTGAAAATATACTACTCTTTGTCAAAAAGGTCAAAATAAGCTAAGGAAAAGAAGTATACCTAAATAAGGCCTCCAATTCCAAGCTTACCTGTGCATATTCTCTTTCAATAGCAGCCTTCTTCTGACTGAATGTCCTAAAAATACAAATAAAAATTGATTACCAAAAGTATAACTTAATAACTGAATGTAATTTTATCAATACATCTTCAAATACTGTCTAGTAAGATGTGTGAGAGAAAGAACGACATTTTATCCATCTTTATGTGTTTAAAAATACTGCTAACAGAATGGTCTCTGCTGTCAGAGGATCTACATTCAAACCCCAGCTACACCATTTACTAGCTGTACAACCTTGGCCAAGTCATTTGACTTCTCTGTGCTTCAGTTTCCTCCTTCATAAAATGGGGATAAGAACAGCATTCACCTCATAAGGATATTATAAAATATAGTTATTCAAAATGCATAAAGCACTCAAAGTAGTATCTAGAACACAGTTAAACCTATATAAACGATGGCCACTATTATAAGAATAACCACTACATAGTAGGCACTAAAAATGTTTACTAAACTGAACAACCAACATAGAAGGCACTAAAGAAAACAAGGTGAAAATCAAATTTTGATCAGCTTCTGAATATAAAAAATGGTCAAATCATTTCCTTTACTCCAGTTTTTACAAGACTTACAACATAAATTACAAGGCTACTATAAACTGTAATATGAAGGGAGTATATTTTCTATTTCACAGATTTTATAATACATACTTTTCCTACATTAACATGTATGATAACGGGATGCAACTTTTAATTATGGTTGGAAGTATTTTCTTCTATCTTCATGGTACATAAAATGACAGTGCCCCTTACAAACATAGGCATTGTATAGTCAATGAAATGGTAATGTGACTATTTACTCTCAGTATGCTGAGTTTAAAAGACTTTTCTGTTATATGCCAGAGATCTGTGCTCTTAAAACTGTACCAAGACAGATATAGAGTAAGTGTGAAGAAAAAAAAAAGAAAGAAAGGAAAAGGGCTGAAGTAGAAAAAAAGGCAAGAAGTCAAAATGCCCACTCTAAAAATTATTTCAATTTACCAATATGTTGATTTTTTTCACAAAATATATAACTATTCAAGATCTTACTACATTTGTTTTGAGTGAATAACTAACTTAATATAAAAATAACAAAAGGAAAAAGTGTTACATTAAGCCTAAGGATTCACATTTATTTAGGGGTGCTTTAAAAGACCAATAATAATAACTGAGGCTCTATATAAATAAATGCCTTCAGTGGATTCAAGATTAAGCAAGGGGAAAGGATTCTGGGAAGATGGTGTATTAGGAAGCACCAGAAATCTCCACCTAGACAACAATGACACTGGCAGAATCTATGTCATCTAACCACTTTGGAATTCTGGAGTCAATTTAAGGCTTGCTACTTCCAGGGAAAGGTTTAGATGATAAATTGTAGTTAATTCTGGACAATTTCAGCTCTTAGCACAGTAGCAGCCACCAGCTCCAACCCCTGAGACCATAGCAGGCAGACATGCATATGTACCTGAAGCAGCTTTCAAACAGTTACCAAAACTACAGTGGGCAAAAAAGGGTTCTGTCCTTAAAATACTAGAGATCCGTACTCTGTTCACAGATTGTTCCTTCTGATCACAGAGGTACAGACAAAGAGGGAGTGGCTGTTACTGTTAAATCTCCCTCACACTGATGCAATTCCTACTCTCTCTGGCTGAAGTGACTTCCAGGGGACTTAAAATGAAAGAGCTGGTACCTTTCTCTGCTTCCTCATTTCTGTCTCTCTCCCCTCCCCTTTTCTTATTTAAGTGATAGGATATCACCTAAGCTGCGTGTCAGTGGCACAATTATGACTCACTGCAGCCTTGAACTCCTGGGCTCAAAGGATCCTCCCACCACAGCCTCTCAAGTAGCTGAGACTTACAGGAATGCACCAACATGCCTAGCTAACTTTATTTTATTTTACATAGAAATGGCATCTTATTATTATGGTTTTGAAATTCTGGCCTCAATCAATCACTCCACCTCTGCCTCCCAGGGTACTGGGATTATTGGCATGAGCCACAAGGACATTCAAAAGCAACTACATTTTCAGGAGAAATAAGTTACCATGCATGTCTAGGGGAGGGTGCAGGTTCAGAAAAGCCCTCAGAAGGCCTAATATTAACATGTGTCAGTACAAACCACCTAAACCAATTAACATTTTAACTTATTTTTGAAAAAGCCAGCAAACGCTGGGCAAAGAGGAAACTCTGATCTGCAGAATTACCACATTATGATATTCAAATGTCCAGCTTTCAATACAACCACAAGGCATGCAAAGAAACAAGTATGCCCCAAAGGAAGATAAACCAACACAAACTGATCCTGAAACAGACCTGATAGTATATCTACTAGACAAAGACTTTAAAACAATGGTCTTAAAGATTCTCAAAGTATTAAAGAAAAAATTGGTAAAGGTTAAGAAAACTGTGAAGCAAAATGTAAATATAAAAAACAGTGCTGAGGGAAAATTTTATAGCCATAAACACTTACATAAAAAAACAAAGATTTTAGTAAATAGGGATTCTTTTCCCAGTGTATGCTTTTGCTTGGTTTATCAAATATCAGATGGCAATATGTGCTTGGTTTCATCTCTAGGTTCTCTTCCTATTCAGTAGATCTACTTCTCATTTTTATGTTAGCAACATGCTCTTTTGATAACCATAGGCTTGTAGTCTGACTTGAAGTCTGGTAATGTTATGCCTCCAGATTTGTTTTTGTTTCTCAGAATTCATTTTATATGGAACCAGAAAAAAAATAGCCAATGCAATTCATTTGAGGATATTTTCTGGTTCCATTTGAAACAAAATACTATTTTTTCAAGTTCTTCAAAATATGATGTTGGTGATTTAATGGGGATCTATAGACTTAATGTAATATATTTATGCTTTGGACAGCATAGACATTTTTACAGTGTTAATTATTCCCAGCTTATGAGCATGGTATGTTCTTCCATGTGTTAACATCATCTGCTATTTATTTTCTCAGAGTCTCACAGTCTTATTACAATCCTCATAGATCCCTCACACCCTTTGTTAGGTATATTCCCAGGTATTTCATTTTCTTTGAAGCTACTATAAAGAGTATTGTGTCCTTGATTTGGGTCTCAGCTTGACTATTATTGATGTATATGAAGGCTACTGATTTGTGGACATGGATTTTATATCCCTGGACATTACTGTGTTTGTGATCACTTCCAGGAACTTTGTGATTGAGTCCCTGGGGTTTTCTAAGTGTATGACCATATCATCAGCAAAAGAGTTTGATTTCCTCTGTCTCTATCTAGACACCCTTGATTTTTTTTTTTTTTTTGCCTGATTAACAATGACTAGAACTTCCAGCACTGTGTTTAACAATAGATGCAATAATGGACAACCTTTGTCTGGTTCCAGTTATAAGTGAAAATGCTTTCAGTTTTACTTAATTCAATCTGATATTGGCTGTGGGTTTGTTGTAGACGGCTTCTATCAGTTTCATAAACATCCTATCTATTCCTATTTTCTTAAGTGTTCTTGTCAGAAAAGGATGCTGAATTTTGTCAACGCCTTTTCTGCATCCATTGAAAGGATCATATGGACCTTGTTTTTCCTTCTATTTATGTGGTGAATTACATTTGTGGATTTACATATGCTGAAATAATCTTGCAACCCTGGAATAAAGCCCCCCTGATTATGATGTACAATTTTTTAAATGTGTAGTTGTATTCTGTTTGCTAGGATTTTAATGACTATTTTTGCATTGATATTCATTAATGATAATGGTCTGCTGTTTTCTTCTGTGGTTGGATATTTTTCATGTTTTGGTATCAGGGTGCTAGTTCCTTATAGAAGGAGTTGAAGAACCCGCCTTCTCAATGTTTTGGAACAGATTCTGCAACATAGGGATGAGCTCATCTTTGAAGGTTTGATAGAATTATGCCACAAACCCATCTGGTCCAGGACTTTTCTTTGCTGGAAGCTTTTTTATTATTGTTGCAATTTTGGTGCTTGATATCAGTCTGTTCAAATGTTCTATTCTTTCTGGTTGAGTTTAGAGAGGTTGTATGATTCCAGGTATTGGTCCATTTCTTCCACATTTTCAAATTTCTGGGCTTAAGAGTTTTCTATAGTAATCAGTAATGATTTTTTTTTTGTATCTCTCTGTGGTATCTGTCATTATTTACCCTTTTGCATTCATGATTGAGGTTATTAGAGATCTTATCTTTCTTATCTGTTTGAAGTTAATCTGCCTAAAAGTTTATTGATTTTATTAATCTTTTCAAAGAATCAACATTTGTTCCGCTGATCTTAATTTCATTTCATTCTCATTTAATTTTGGTTATTTCTTTTCTTCTGTTAGGTTTGCAATTGGATTCTAGTTCCTTGACATGGTTCATTAAGTTATTGTTGTGTGCTCTTTCTGGTTTTTATTTTTTTTTTTCAATGTGGGCATTTAATGTGATAAACTTCTCTCTTAGGACTGCCTTTGCAGTATCCCACAGGTTTTGATAGCTTGTGGCTTCACTGCTGTTTTTTTTTGAGAAATCTAATCATTTCCTTCTTTATCTCCTCCTTGACCCAGCTGATATTCAGCATAAGGTTGTTTAGTTCCATGACTTTTTATGGGGTGAATATTTTTGTTGGAGTTGAGCTTTATTTTTATTCCATGATGGTCCAAAAAGATATAAGGTATAATTCCTATTCTTTTAAATTTTTGAGACTTGATTTGTGCCCTAAGATATAATCAGTTTTGGAGAATGATGTATGGGCTGAAAAGAATGTACACGCAGATTTATTAGGATAGAATGTTCTATATATGTCTGCTAAGCCCATTTGTTCTAAAGTGATGTTTAAGTCCATTGCTTCTTTGTTTAGC
Organism: Galago senegalensis; assembly: GCA_963575145.1. Classification (NCBI taxonomy): domain Eukaryota; kingdom Metazoa; phylum Chordata; class Mammalia; order Primates; family Galagidae; genus Galago; species Galago senegalensis. The sequence goes on from CAUYTI010084623.1 coordinate 13,771, forward strand.
TTCTGCTTGAAGGATCTGCCTCGTTCAGTTGAGGGGTATTGAAGTCTCCAGTTACTATGATGTTGCAGGATATCATTAGGTTCAGATCAGTTAGGGTTCATTTTATAAATCTTGAAGCATTTAAGTTGAACACACAGATATCTAGGATTGAAATTTCTTCCACTTGTATTGTTCCCTTGACCAGCATATAGTGTCCATCTTTGTTTTTCTTTACTTTTGTTGGTTTCAAGTCCAGGGAATCTATAAATAAGATGATTATTCCTTTTTTCTGATTTTAATTTGCCTGAAATATTGTTTTCTAACCCTTCACTCTTAGTCTTGTTTTGCCTTTGGTGGTTAGATGTGTTTCCTGAAGACGGCATATACTAGGCTTGTGCCTTTTTATCTAGTCAGCCAGCCTGTGCCTCTTCAATAGGGAGTTAAAGCCATTTACATTTATTGAGAGAATTTATAAGTATGGCAGAGTTCTGTTCATCTCATTTTATGGAAGTCAGTTGCTCAGTTTTATCACTTCTATCTTTGTGGAAACTAGACTTTGCCCTTTAGTTTCTGGATGTCTTTACTTTGCTGGTGGTCCATTTTAATGTCTAGTGCATAAAATGGGTCTGAATACTTTCCACAGAGCTGGTCTTGTTGTGGTGAATTTCCTCAATGTTTTTCAGTCAGAGAATGGGTAGGCCACATGTAGGAGCCTTTAACTGACCCACACCTCTCACCACTTACAAAAATTGACTCAGGCTAGGCTGGGTGCAGTGGCTTACACCTGTAATCCCAGCACTCTGGGAGACCAAGGTGGGTGCATTGCCTGAGCATGAGTTTGAGACCAGCCTGACGAAGAGCATGACCCTTGTCTCTTAAAAAAATAGCTGGGTATTGTGGCAGGTGCATGTAGTCCCAGTTACTTGGGAAGGCTGAGGAAAGAGGATCACTTGAACTCAAGAGTTTGAGGTTGCTGTGAACTATGAAGCCATGGCACTCTACCAAGGGTGACAAAGTGAGACTCTGTCTCAGTAAAAAAAAATTGACTCAGGCTGGATAAGACACAAAATGATTAAAAAAAAAAAAAACTCTAGAAGAAAGTAGGGGAAAAACTCTTGATATCAGCCTAGGGAAAGAGTTTATGAAGAAGACCCCACTGGCAATTGCAACAACAACAAAAATAAATAAATGGGGCATTGAGCTAAAAAGCTTCTGCATAGCTAAGGGTACAATAGCTAAAGCAAACAATCTTCAGAATGAGAAGATATTTGCATGCTACAAATCTGACAAAGGCTTGATAACTAGAATCTACATAGAACTCAAACTAATCAACAAAAAAAGAGCAAACAATCCCACGTATCACTGGGCAAGGCACACAAACAGACTCTTTTTTCAAGAAGACATATGAATGGCCAACAAACAAGAAAAAATGTGCATTATCCCTAATTACCACAGAAATGCAAATCAATACCACCTTGAGATATCACCTAACCCCAGTGAGAATAGCTCATATCACAAAGTCCCAAAGCTACAGATACTGACATGGATGTGGAAAGAATATAACACTTTTACACTGTTGGTGATATTGCAAACTAATACAGCCTCTATGAAAAGAAGTATGGAGAATCCTCAAAGAGCTAAAAGTAGGCCTTCCACGTAATCCTATAATCCCATTATAAGGTAGTAAAAAAAATTAGTAAAATCAGCAGTAAAAAAAATCATTTTACCATAAGGACATTTGCACTAGAAGGTTTATCGCAGCTCGATTCACAATCACCAATATGTGGGATCAACCCAAGTGCCCAACAACCCATGAATGGATTAATAAACTATGGTATATATATAAACCAGAGAATACTATGCAGCCACAAAAAAGATGGAGACTTTACATTTTTTCTATTAGCCTAGATGTGAGTTAAAGATATTCTCCATAGCAAAGTATCACAAGAATGGAAAAGCAAGTACCAATGTACTCAATACTAACATGAAACCAGAAGATAAACAACTACACAAAAAAGAAAAACACACTTAAAAGAAAAGATAAAGATAAACACACACAAAAGAAAAACACAATTAAATTCAAAAGGGAGGGATGAGGGAGGAAGATGAGGGATTGGCAAGCTTCTACCTAGTGGGCACAATGTAAGGATATATGGCACAACTCCTGGGTGAAGGGCTCAACTACAACTTGGACTTTGCCTGACAAATGCAAACAATATAACCTGAACTAGGGGTACAGGTGAATCTTTCTAAGAGTAGAATGTGAACGTTCTAAAGTAATAACTGAGAAAATGACATGAAGGCTGTGTTGACCAGTTTGATGGAAGTATTTCAGAATGCATGTGAAAACCGCACACTGTACCCGAGAAGAGTATCAATGTACATAGTTAACACTCAATAAAAAAAAAAAAAAAAGAAAAGAAAAAAAAAAAGAAACTTTTGTGTAGCTGTTTTTGAAAAGTAGAAATGATTCTCCGACAAATACTTCAGATGCTGACAGTCTGTCACCTAATGAAGAAATGGAAGCCGTGTGAAAGGTGAAGCCCTGTCCTGAAAGCAGCGGGCTAAATGGAGGTTATGACTGAGGAAGAGAACTCTGCAGTGGCTGCCATCCCTCGGCTAAATGGAGCAAAGGCCGGATGCTCCATCTTCTCTTACATCTACGCTGTGATTCTGCCTTCAGCCGAGATTAGATCAGACGGAAGGCTGAGCCCAGGAAGACTGAATGGTATTTTTCTATCCCAGCAAGTAAATTTTGTGCTAAGAGGGAAGAGAGTACTGATTTTGTGCTTGAAAAAAATGGATCCCATTCAAATATAAAGTAATTTCCTCTTCTCAATGGCTGTTGCCATTATCCCAGACCTGATGTCATCATTGCACTCATTTGGGGCTTTTGATGGCCAGAGGAGAAAATGACGAAGTCAACTATATCAAAGTGTTCAAAAATAGCATCATTTTAGACCTGGACAAATGGAGGAAAGTTTTAATTCAAAGCCATTATTGTCATCATTGATTTATTCTTACATTTTACGTCTCTTTTTTCTTTTTTTAGAGACAGGATCTCACTCTGTCGCTCCAGCTGGAGTGCAGTGACGTGATTAGAGCTTACTGCAGCCAAGTGAGTCTCCGACCTCAGCTTCCTGAGGAGATGGGACTATAGGCATATGCCACTGTGCCTAGCTGAAATTTTTTTTATTGATATATCATTGTTGTACATATTTGGGGAGTACATGTGATATTTTATACATATATACCATGTGTAATAAGCAAATCAGGGTAATTGGGATATTCATCACCTCAAACATTTTTCTTTGTGTGGAGAACATAATTCTTTTCTTCTTGATATTTTGAAATATAATAAATTATTATTAACCAGAATTATATATTATATCATTACATAATATATAATACATATTATTTTAAGTTGTTATTATCTATAATTTCTTTGTACTATTAAATACTAGAGGCTTGGCGCCTATAGCTCAACCAGCTAAGGCGCCAGCCACGTACACCTAAGGTGGCGGGTTCGAATCCCCAGCCCGGACCCATCAAACAACAATGACGGCTGCAACCAAAAAACAGCCAGGCCTTGTGGCGGGTGCCTGTGGTCCCAGCTACTTGGGAGGCGGAGGCAGGAGACTCGCTTGAGCCCAGGAGTTGGAGGTTGCTGTGAGCTGTAATGCCAAGGCACTCTACCCAGAGGGACAGCTTGAGGCTCTGTCTCGAAAAAAAAATAATACTAGAACTTATTTCTTTTATCTAACTGTAGTCTTGCACCATTAAAGTTCTCCTTATCCTCCCTTCCCTGTCCCTTCCCCGCTTCTAATAACCACCCTTCTGATCTCCACTCCATGAGATCCACTTTTCCAACTCCTGCCTATGAGGACAACTTGGGATAGTTCTTTCTGCATCTGGCGTATTTCACTCAGCTGAATGACCTCCAGTTTCATCACTATGGCTACAGATGACAGGATTTCATCTTTTTATGGCTGAATAGTGTTCCACGGTGTGTGTGTGTGTCATTGTTGTGTGTATATATACACATCTATATATGATCCGCAGGGGTGGCCATAAAGTCTGTGGGCCATTCACTATGTTAAACTATTTTAAATTGCATGTGAACTTTATGTCTACCCATGTGTGTGTATCACTTTGTTTATCCATTCATTCTTTGATAAATATTTAGGTTGATTCCACATCTTGGCTGTTGTGTCTAATACTACAATGAACGTGGGAGTCCAGACATCTCAACATGCTGATTTCCTTTCTTTCTGGTATATACACAGCAGTGAGACTGCTAGATCACATGTAGTTCTATGGGTAGTTTTGTTTGTTTTTTTTTTTTTTTTAGACAGAGCCTCAAGCTGTCGCCCTGGGTAGAGTGCCGTGGCATTACAGCTCACAGCAACCTCCAACTCCTGGGCTCAAGCGAGTCTCTTGCCTCCGCCTCCCAAGTAGCTGGGACCACAGGCGCCCGCCACAACACCCGGCTGTTTTTTGGTTGCAGCCGTCATTGTTGTTTGGTGGGTCCGAGCTGGGGATTCGAACCCGCCACCTTGGGTGTACGTGGCTGGCGCCTTAGCCAGTTGAGCTAGGTGCCGAGCTTATGGGTAGTTTTTTTGAGGAAACTCTATACTGTTTTCCATAATGTTTGCACTACTTTGCGTTCCCACCAATACTATATAACAGTTCCCTTGTCTCTACAATCTCACTGGCATTTGTTGCTTTTTGGTTTTTTCCTAATAGCCCCTTTAGCTGGAGTAAGATGATATCTCAATGCGATTTTGCTTTGCTTTTCCCTGATGATTAGAGACGGTGAGCGTTCCTTATATACCTGTGGACCTCTTGTTTGTCTTCTTTTGAAACGTGTCCATTTAGATCTTTTGCCTATTTGTTTCTTATGCTGTTGAGTTGCTCCTTATATGCTCTGTTATATATTCTGGTTGTTAATCCCTGGTCCGATGGATAGTTTGCAGTTACTTGTCCCATCCTGTGAGCCGTCTCTTCACTTTGTTAATTGTTGCCTTTGCTGTGCAGAAGCACAGAAAGAATTAATGTTAAAGAGTATTATATGACAAAATGGCTTTCTACAGACACTGATAATCTTTATTGCTCTAAGTGCCAGAGGGCTTATTTTTATTCCTGGAGTTTAGTATATTATCACATGAGCCAGGACGGGATAACACTCTGAAGCATTGACATCACAAGGGCAGTCACAGAAGACACAGCAGCAAGTGAATTTTACACTGTTGTTTTTTTCTAAAAAGTGAGTAAGTGGGTTATGTTTCAGAGATGCATGATATTTAATGCAAAATCCACTTATAAGTTTCAAGAGAATGTTTCTTTAATGAAACCCATTTTATTTTGAGGAGTCTACTGGTTCAGTTTTGTTTATTCCCCTCATACTTATAGGCATAGTATATCATCTATTCTTAGTCTGGCAGGGAATTATAATATTAATCTTCATATGAAGGACAGGGGAAAAAAGCATATTACATGTAAGAATAAATCCCTGAGTAACACTCTCTTGGAGACCATAATCTTGATGTATCAATCAGTGTTTTTCTGACTTAGCTCAATGAAGGTACAACTCAGTACCTGGATCACAGCCAAATTCTCTCCAATAGACATGAGCGTACAGACACTAAATTTCCCTTTGCTCAAATATAAATCCACTGCCTAATGGGAAGCAATCCTCGTTGAATTGATGTTCTTCCTCTCAACTTATTTTACTTAATCATATTTATTAGTGAAGTTTAGCACATTAAAAGTGCATTTAAAAATATATCTTATGATTAACTTTAGGGCAAAAAAGTTAATGCAATGTCTGTGTCAAGTTCATTAACTATCTTCTTGATGGGCTAACAGCTGTGTGATGAAGACACTAGCCATCAATTAAATGAACGATGATCTTGAAACCAGAATTTTCATCAGGGAATAGTTAGCTAGGTTGTGGGCATTGAGGAGCAACCCCTGGGTGGATGTATTTCCAAGCATTTTAGTTGTATGTTTTATGAGATAGTATTTGTAAAAAAAAAAATGTGAGCAAGTTGGTTAATGTGGAAAATGAAAACACATTTACATGGTTTGGGAGAATTTTAACAAAACATCAATTTTGCCTCGGCGCCTAAAACATCAATTTTGCCTCGGCGCCTATAGCTCAACTGGCTAAGGCGCCAGCCACATACACCTAAGGTGGCGGGTTTGAATCCCCAGCCTGGACCCACCAAACAACAATGATGGCTGCAACCAAAAAATAGCCGGGTGTTGTGGCGGGCACCTGTGGTCCCAGCTACTTGGGAGGCGGAGGCAAGAGACTTGCTTGAGCCCAGGAGTTGGAGGTTGCTGTGAGCTGTAATGCCACGGCACTCTACCCAGGGGG
>CAUYTI010084625.1:0-14975 GCA_963575145.1 Galago senegalensis
GGCGCCTGTGGTCCCAGCTACTTGGGAGGCGGAGGCAAGAGACTCGCTAGAGCCCAGGAGTTGGAGGTTGCTGTGAGCTGTGATGCCACGGCACTCTACCCAGGGGGACAGCTTGAGGCTCTGTCTCAAAAAAAAAAAAAAAAAAAAAAGAAATATACCTGCTCAACTTAATGCCATATTAGGTATTTTTCAATACAGGAATATTAGACAAACACCACCAAGGAAAAAAATACCTTACAAAGTTAAATATATGATTTTTAAAATTTAACCTATGCTTGATACACATAAATAATTCTTATAATTTTAAACATTAAGTAGAAATAATATTTTCTTATTCACTACTAAATCCAAGTAGAATAAAAATATGCGCTCCTATTATATTTAATGCTGATAACTCAGAAGACATAACTGCTTTGATTGAACTACTAATATTAAAGTAACCTTATTTACCAATATTTATACAAGTGGTGTGTACTCAAAAAGCATTTGGACTAGGTTCCATTTTTCTGGGAGTTTTAGGTGTCATATTCGCATTTATTTATTTATTTATAAGCCAATGAGACCAGAACCCCTTCAAGATATTTATAAATTAATTTGTTAATACCATCCAGAGGTAAAAAATGCCACAGACTGGCTTAACTTGGAAACACTGTGGGTTCAGTGCCCGACCATCACAATAAGGCAGGAGTCCTACAAACAAAGCAAGTCACATGATTTTTGGTTTCCCAGTGAATGTAAAAGTTACACTTACACAACATTGTGGCTTATTTAGTGTGAAATAGCAATATGACTTTAAAATGTGCGTAATTTAACTAAACAATATTTTATTGCTAAAAATGCTAGGAATCATCTAAGGCTTCAGTGAGTTGGAGTTTTTTGTTAGTAATGGGCGCTGCATCTATGTTGATGGCTGCTGACTGATCAGGGTAGTGCTTGCTGAATGTTTGAGGAGTGGCTGTGACAATTTCTTAGAGTAGAAATTTAGTGAAGTTTCTCATATCAATAACCATTTCTTTCATGAAAGATTTTGCAATAACGTGATACTTTCTTTCTTTCTTTTTTTTTTTTTTTTTGAGACAGAGTCTCATTATGTCACCCTTGGTAGAGTGCTGTGACATCAAAGCTCACAGCAACCTCAAACTCTTGGACTTAAGCAATTCTCTTGCCTCAGCTTCCCAAGTATGTGAGTCTGCAAGCACCCACCATGATGCCTGGCTATTTTTTGTTGCAGTTGTTTAGCTGACCCGGTGGGTTCGAACCTGCCACCCTTGATGTATGTGACTGGCGCTGTAACCACTATGCTTGGACGCTGAGCCAGTACTTTCTTTTTTAATTTCAAAATGTTTTAGGTTTTGTGGGTCACTTATATAATGACTGAGTCTCAACTGTAGGTGTGCCCATCACAGAATAATGTTGGCTGTAACTAAGGGAAGGTTTTTGCCTCTCCCCTCATCCCCTCTTCTGATTGGTTGATTTCCACTGAGTTTTATTCCCCTTTGGCACATGAGTGCTCATTGGTCAGTTCCAGTTTAATTGCAAGTGTATGTGGTGTTTGTCCATTCTTGAGTTACTTCATTTAGGAGAATGATCTCCATGTCCATCCAAATTGTTACAAAAGGTATTAATTTATTTTTTGTTTCATTTTGAAAGCAGTCATTATTTGTTAACTGACTAAATTACAAAAAAATCAGGGCAAATACCTTAGTTCATTCTTAATAAGCCTGTTGATTTGGTCTTCTCTGTTGCCAGCATCTCCACCTTCTACAAAGTGGGCTTTTTCTTCCTTCCACCCTGTGAAAATGATAACTTGAAGGGCCACAGGACATTATTTGTTTCTTTGAAACATTTTCCAACAGTATTTATGTCATGAATCAGATCTTCCATGCAGATGATGCCACATTTACCAAGATCAAACTGTTATCTGTGCCTATCCTACTAGAAGAATCTCAGGGTTTGAAGGCAATGATCTTGAGATAACCTCGTCATTCAAAGAGACAGAGAAAAGTATAAAAAAGTCTGAGCAATCACTGAGAGAGATATGGTACTATGTGATGTGAAGGAACATTCAGAGTATAGGTATCCCTGAAGAAAAAGATGAAAGTTAAAAGTATGGAAAACCTATTTGAGGAAATTATTGAGAAGAACTTTATTATTATCACCAGAAATTTTAGAAATTTAAACATATGGATACAAGATGGACACTGAACATTAGGAAGATTCATAGCAAACATGTCATCTCCAAGACATACAGTAGTTAACCTGGCCAAAGTCAAAAGGATGGAGAAAATTTTTAAGTAGCAAGGTGAAAGCCTCAAGTAACCTACAAAGGAAAACCCATCAGATAACTACAGACTTCTCAGTGAAAGCCATACAAGCCGGAAGAGATTGAGGCCTCATCTGCAATGTATTTAAACAAAACAACTGCTAGCCTAGAATTTTGTATGATGCAAAATTAAATTTCACAATCAATTCTGAAATTAAGTCTTTTCTAGAAAAACACTTAGAGAACTCGCCATGACCAGACCTGTCCTGCACAAAATTCTCAGAACTACATTTTACACAAATCAGGATAACAGATACCCATTGAGTACAAGACTGCCCCTCAATCTCACAGGGCTTAGAGAAAGCCCAGACTTTGGCAGTAGTGGTCATGGATGACCAGGCCCGAAGGGGACTATGTTTAAGGTTCAATTTAGGCTCCCACTTGTACCATCCAGATCACACATGAAAAACCCCAGGTAACCTTGGATGTGAATGGTAAGCAAATACTTTCTTTGATTGACGTGGCAGCCACCTATTTTGTCTTAAAAGTCTTTAGCAGGCCTCTTTCATCCTCCTCCTGCATATGTGAGCCTCAATGGATTCCCTGCCAAATGGGATTATAATACTGCTTTATTATGTAGCTGGGAAGGAAGGCTGGCTGAATAGAATGATGAAAATAGAATAGATGAAAAAGTATCAACTGTCTTTTCTCCATGAAACACATCTAAACCATAAAGATGCACACAGACTTAACATGAAATAATAATTTAAAAAATCCATGGAAAGGGAACTCAAAAGAGAGCAGATCTATCTCAAATCTGATAAAATTGACAGAGCCAGCAAAGGTAAAAAAGGACAAGGAAGGACATTATCTAATGGTAAAGGGAGTAATTCAACAAGAAGAAATAATAAGCTTTAATATATATGCACCCAATTAAGAAGCTCTCAGCCACATAAAGCAAATTTTACTAGAGCTAAGTAAAGAAATTAATAGCACCCTCATAGTTGCGAGGGACCTCATCACCCCACTGTCATCAGAGCAGAAAATAAAGAAACAATGGCCTTAAACCAAAGTCTAAATCAAATGGAACTAACAGACATTTATGGAATATTCTACAAAAAAATATGCATTCTTCTCAGCCCAACATGGGACATTCTCTAAGATTTTTCATATCATAGGCCACAAAATATGTCTCAACAAAATTTAAAAACTAAGTTAATCACAACGTAAACTTTCAATCTCACACAAAGTCATAAAAATTAAATAACTTGCTGCTGAACAATTAGTAGATCTAGAATAAAATTAAAATAGAAATAAAAAGATTCTTTGTATCAACATTGTTAAATTGTCTATACTACCCAAAGTGATTTTCAAATTCATTGCAATCTCTGTCAAATTAACAATGTTATACTTCACATATCTAGAATAAATATCTGTGCTTTGTATGGAAACAGAAAAGAGCCCTAATAGACAAAACAAATATAAGCAAGAAGGACAAATATAGAGGCATCACATTACCAGATTTCAAACTATAGTATAAAGTTATAGTAACCAAACAGCATGGTATTGTTAGAAAAATAGAGACATAGACCATGGAACAGAACATGGAAGCTAGTTATAAAATCATCTATTTACAACCAACTGATCTTCAACAGAACAGACAACAACATACCCTGGGAAAAGGAAGCCCAAGTCTATAAATGGTGCTAGAAAAAATGGATAGTCAATATGAAAGCACTTTATACACTTTAGAATTCCTTTCAAAATTGGAGTGAATCTTTTCAAATCTTCCTGCTGTTTTACAAACTAAGTTTATGAGACATTGTAAACCCTTTTATTTTAATTTCAACGATGTTCATAAAATTTTCACCAGAATCAGATTCTGCATTTAAAAATCACTTTTTTTTTGCACATCCATAAAAAGCAATTCTTTATGCATTTAAGTTTAATCATGATGTTACAGCAGTTTGTTCACATATTTAGGCTCCGTTTCTAACTCTAGTTCTCTTGTTCTTTTTTTACAATTATTTTGTCCAATAAAGTTTTGAACTATTCATCTGTAAGACCTTCCAAACTCTTGTTAATGTTGAGACTTTGCCTCCTCCCATGAATCATGAGTGTTCTCAATGACCCTTGGAATAGTAAATCCTTTCTAGAGGTTTTCATTTTAATTTACTAATATCCATAAGTAGACTCACTATCTGTGGCAGCTTTAGCCATACAAGATGTATTTCTTAAAAAATAAGACTTGACAACTGAGATAACCCCTTTGATCCATATGCTGCAGAATGAATGTGTTAGCAGGTATGAAAATATTAATCTCCTTGCACATCTTTGTCAGAGCTTTTGATTGATCAGGTGAATTGTTAATGAGCAGTAATTTTTGCAGTATGTCTCAACAGGGGGCTGAATGTACTCAGTAATCCATGCTTTCCACAATTGCTCTGTCATCTAGGCTTTATTATTTCATTTCTACATCACAGTCAGAAAATGTATAGTATAATTCTTAAGGGCCTTAGGAATTTTGGAAAAGTATATGGGGATTAGCTTCAACTTAAAGTCACCAGCTGCATTAGTGTCTAACAAAAGTATCAGCCTGACAGTTGAAGCTTTGCAACCAGACATTGACTTCTTTCTAGCTATGAAAGTCCTAGATGCCATCTTCTTCCAGTAGATAAGTATTTTATCTACATTAAAATTCTGTTATTTAATGTAATCATCATCTTCAACTACCACAGCTAGATTTTTTAGATTACTTGTTGTGGCTTTTACATTTGCTTTTACTGTCTCACCTTCCATGTTTGTATTATAGAGATGGCTTCTTTCTTTGTATGCCATGAATAAACTTCTGCTAGCTCCAAACTTCTATCTTGAGGTTTCCTCACCTTTGTCATACTTCATAGATTGATGAGAATTAGGGCCTGGCTCTGAATTAGACTTTGGCTTAAAGGAATGTTACAGTTGGATTGACCTTCCATCCAGACCATCAGCAATAAGCATGTTTGATTTTTATTTTTCTGTTATTTCAAATATTAAATAGGGGGGTATACATGTTTTGGTTATATGAATTGCTTGAGTCAAAGTTTGAGTCAAAGTTATACATGTGTCCATCCCTATGTGTTTACTAGAATAACACTTTTAGTTTTCTGTAAGAACTTTTCCTTTGTGTTTACAACTTTCCTAACTGGCACAAGATGCCTAGCTTTTGGCTTATCTCAGCTTTTGGCATACCTTTCACACTGAGGTTAATATTTTCTAGTTGTTGATTTAATGTGAGACACCTATGACTCTTTCTTTCACTTGAAAATTTACAGGCCATTGTAGGGTTATTAACTGGTATAGTTTGAATATTATTGTATCTCAAGGAATAAGGAAGCCCAAGGAGAGGAGGAAGAAGGGGAAGAGACAGAGAAAAAGAGAGGGAGAAGGATAGGTAGATAAAAGGTAGATATGGGGGAACAGCCCATCAGAAGCAGTGAGAACACACATTTATCCACTAATTTTGTTTCTTATATGGGTGGTTCATGGCATCCCAAAACAACCACAATAATAACATTAGAGATCACAGATCACCATAACAGATATAATATAATAAAGTTAGAAATCTTGCAAAAATTCCTAAAACATGACAGACATAGAGACACGAAGTGAGCACATGCTATTGAACTTGACACTAATAAACTTCTCAATTTAGGGTTGCCACAAACTTTCAATTTGTAAATACTGCAATAAAATTTAAGCATAGGACAGGTAAATACTTTATGGTTTTTATATGTGGTATATTTCTGGCAGATGGAACAAGGTAAGATTACCTATGAATACGAGAACTCATTTTTTTCTCAGTGTTTGTGCAAGAGACTTCCAAATTTTTCCTTCATTCGTATATATAATTTTATGAATGCTGTGGAATATAGGTTATATGAGAGGCTGAGGGTAAATCAAATAGCTAACTGATATCTCCAGAACCTTATTGGTGTAAATAAATCATTCAGGCTATTTCCAGTTATCCATTTCCTTCTCACTTTTATAGAATTGCTTCAAGGGCTTTCTGAGCCCTCAAGAGCCCAGGAGGGAAGCAGGAGACCTAAAGGTCAATGGACCAAGGGCATAGAATAGAAAGAAAGAAGGTTGGCATGAGTGGACAGAAGGGTGGAAGAAGTAGGAGCTGGAAAGAGACATATAGAAAGAGTCTAGAGTGAGGAAGAGAAGAGTAGAAGCATGGGATTGTAACCAGGCTTCTGTTTGTTATAGTAACCAGCTTTTCACAAAAAGAAAAGTGTAGAACTCTAATGCAGCCCTTTAACCCAACTTCTTACAACGAAGAAATCCAGGACACTGATGCAAACTCTGTTTATCTGGGATTCATGACACAGCTTCTACATTATATGCTGAACGTTAAGAACCTAAATTTCCCCCTACTAGCTTCAACAGATTATCAACAGAGCATGGCTCAGAAAGTGGACTCACTGGTGAATCCTTAGCATCATAACTGAATAACATAAGAAATATCAGAACTAGACTGTACTTAAAATAGTAAAAATGTACTCTATTTAGAGATCTCAGTCTAGAACTAGGCTCAATTACAAGCACAACATGAGTTAGTGGGGACCCATAGCCAAGGAACAGGGATGGGGATCAGTGGATGGAAATTTACTAAGGTGGTAAGGTAAAATTTTGCTAAACTGACCTAACAAGATTCTTTAGGAGGCAGGTGAAACAGTAGAGAATAACAGTGATGAGGTGGGATGGATAAAATACATCTTGAATGGGCTAGTGGCAACTTAATTCCAAACAATCCATTTCATGTGAGAATGTACAACCACTGTGGCCAGGTAGCTTGCTTTTTCAAGGGAGCAATATATCTACATATTAGTATGAAATCTTTAGATTTTAAATGTTGGTAACCAATGAAGGCTATGTTAACCAGTTTGGTGAAAATATTTCAAATTGTATATAAAACTAGCACACAGCACCCCATGACTGCATTAATGTACACAGCTATGATTTAATAAAAAAAAAATATAAAAAGCCCTTTCAGACCATTGTCAGATACAAATGCCCTCAACTAAACTAAACATAATATATGGAAAAAACTGAAACCATGAAATAAAATGAAAATTCTGAAAAAGACTGCATTTTAAAGACTGCTGTGAGAAGTCTGTTGTGATCATCAGGTTCATGGAGTTACAGTTCAGAGTAAGGATTGAATTAACCTTTTATCAATTAAGTAAAAGTGTACTTTTCCTTCCTTAGACTGACGATTCTCTAATTTAGAAACAATGGCCAGGGAAATAAGTGAAACACTTACAGCTCAAAATTGCTAAGTAAACAGGTAGATTGTTTGCTAGGAGACTTTAGCTTTTCAACTGACAGGTCCTTAGCTTCAAGTTAGAATCGAGTAAAGATAGCCCATGAAATTTTTCCTAGTATTGGCCCTTTGTCTAGGAGAAGGTGCCCCCAGATGCCCGGTGAATTTATTGCACTTCAACCAAACACAGGAAAATAGTACCTCAATACTATTATGGAAACCCAAGTTACATTCTATCTATACTTTATCTCTTTCATCTAATAGAACAGAGAGATTTTAATAACATGGGAAAAAATTATAAAAAGTAGTAATAACTTAAACAATTAAAGTTTTAGTGGACATAATAATCTCAGAGAGATTGAGATTTTGAGATCAATGTCCCCTTTCTAAAACTGTTTTTAACACACGTCAGGAAATAAAATTCATAAAGAATATAGCATACCTTCAAAATAACATTTCAAAATAAGTTATGTGATACTCTAATTCAAACATAAGGAAAAAAAGAAAAATTCATAATATACAATAGAATAGTATACATTCAAATATATTAAATATATTTTAAAAGGCAAAAACACCCCCTAAAATTTCCAAAATGCCCTTGGCAGGGCAGGACTACCTGCATTGAAAACTGGCCTGGTGCATTTGAATCTGTGGTATGTACATACTTTGCTATGATAAGTGTTTTTCTCATAGAACCATTAGTTTCTTAAGACAACTACAGAGTGAGACACCAAAGGTAAGTTGAGGATAGCACATTATACGAGATTCTGAAAAGCTGACAATTCACATTATTATGCAAGCAGTTATAGGATTGTGAACCATTTAAGAGACTATGCTTTAAATATCTAGTTCCTTGTTTTTAATCCTCATTTTTTCTCAGTGGATTATGATAATTTATAGTACGTGCCATTCCCCATTTGTACTGCTTGCAATTATTCTTGTATGCTGTCAAGTAATCTGAAACACTTAAGCAATCCTTGGTGAAGCATACATTCTCAGCTAGGTAAATAGTAAATTTGATAAATACTTTGCCCACAAAGAATTGTACTGTCTTCAAAATATTGAAAGATCACTTTGGATCTTCCACAGGAGTAAATAGTAACTGATTTACATTTGGAAGAATCATTCATGATGCTGTAATGTAAATAAGCATACTTAGATTAAAGGAACATACACTTCAGCCTGGGCAACAAAATGAGACCCTTTCCCCTAAAAAAGAAAGAAAAAGATATAGAATAGAACCTCTGTAAGTTGACCACCCAGGGAACTATAACAAACAGGGGTTTTCAACACAGAGGTGGTCAACATAAGGAACTAGTTCTACTGTACTGATACATACATGTGGTGCATGTCTAGTCTATGAAAATTAGGTCAAGTTAAGGAGGTGGTCATTGCAGGGAGGTGTTCAACTATGGAGATTCCACCGTACTTGAGGAAAGCCATCATTTTATTAGGTAGATAGGTTCTTCAACTTTTCTAGGAACAAGGGTGCTATCTTAAGCAGTTTCTCCAACTGGTAGGAGGGATAAGGGCCACTCAATCTTGGCATGGCCCCACCCATAATCCTATCACAAGCAACTGCTACACTTGAGAAAGGAGGGGATGCTTCGCCTGGGAATTCCCTTTACCCTCCCAAGGAGGGCTTTCAGAGAGGAAGCCTACTTATGCAGATAGAGTTGAAGACATCTGTTGATCATTTAGTAATGCCCTATACCTCCTGAGAGCCCTCCACTGCACTGGGCCAATAAAAGAAAACAAACTGAGACAGTCAATAAGGGAGTGAGTCAGCCAGTCTCCCCCTGTTTCCAGAGACAGACTCATTTCATTTTATAACAAAGAGCTGCATAATGTGAGATTATCCCTATGGTCATTCCACTGTAGTAGCCTCGCTGGTGTTATTGCCCTTTTAAGGAGCCAGAGACAATAGAACCAGGAGCTGGGCTTGATACTTTGGTGTGTCTGGTCATTCATTGGCCAAGAGCACACCTAGAACCAAGAGCACACTGCCATTCCAACATTTTGGTATCATGATGTCAAGGTGGCAGAGAGCGCTCTCAGGAGGTATGGGATGTTACTAAATTATTGTTCAAGAGAGCACCAAAGTAGGGCCCCCTTGTTCCTAGAAGAGCTGGGTACCTAACACTTCATCATGTTATGGTCATCATCATTACCATCACCATCAGCTGTTTCCCTATCAGTGGCACTATAGAAAGTTCATACAAAAGTTATAATAAACAGCCCTATCCTTAAAGCAAAAGCACTAGTGAGAAATTACCCCTTTTCATCTCTGTCATCTTCCTACTCTTCCTCCCCATCATCTTTATCATGGGGAATGTCAATTAGTCTTGGCATGTCCAGTGTTTGATAAACAGTCATTGGTGGGAAGGCATAATTATCTGATCATCAAGGGCATTGTCAATATGTAACATTTAATAAGTACTTACTATACTATATCCAGCCACTGTGCTACCTCTCTAACATAAATTGTGTTTCTGCTGCTACTATCACAACAACTCCATGAACTAGTGGCAAAGATACCAAATCAGGAAAGAGTGATGTTAAATAATTTGCTCAAGATCATACATTAAGGACACAGTCAAGCCCTGGGCTCTCAGGGCTTTTGACCCTACACCTTAAGTTCTTCAGTTAAAGAATCAAGAAAGAACTAAAGTTACCCTGTTCATTAAACTTTCATACATGTAGTTATAAAGCTGTGCAGTTACAGCATAAATTAGCTACCCAAAATTTCAATTGATTGGTAACTTCAATTTGAAGCAATTCTCAAAGTTAGAGATTTGACTTTGTTCTGAAGTTCTAAGACTCAGTTTTCTTTTTCTGGTGGGGGGGGGAGAAATGTGTTTATAAGTGTTTCAAAAGAAGAAACAATTACATTGAAACTTTTTCCGCATTCCTATGATGATCTCTATCTCTCAGCCAGTTCGTTCCTTAGCCTGGCTTACAGCCTGAGGTGAAAAAAATAAATGTCTGTATCTCTGTATTTTCTCATCCCACTCCTACCTCTTTTCTAACTTCATCTTCACATGGACAAAGGCTGATTTGTGAATATGGTTACATAATTCATGGAGGTCACAAAAATTTAGAATATGTATATGAAGAAAGAGGTTATTACTTGATTAATAAGCTCAGCTTTAGAAGAGAAAATGAATTTGAGTTATTTTTAAATGAATTTACTCATAAAAATTAGCAACAGTGAAAAAAAAAGGTAAGAGTGAAAAACTCCAGGTCATCCACCATTTGAACAGTTTCCTACCAGGAGTTTTCTCCATAAAGATGAAGGTTTTCTTCCCTGTCAAAAGAGAGGTACCACAACTACTAAAGGAATAAAGATGATACGAGATTTTACTGCCTACAGATAAAAATGAGGGAAACAGAAAGAAGGCCATTATAGCCTGATGTATTCATACATGATTATTATGACTGCATGGTTTAAATCCATGGACTGATTCATGCTTTAGTAGTTAGCATCTATATGTTTACTTCATTTTCTTGAAAACTGAAGGCAAACTTCAAAAATGTATATATTCCCAGGCATGCAACATTTAGAAAACTATTTGGGAGTATTGGCTTTACATTATATATGCCGTGTTTCCCTCCTTCTACCATGATTCTGGCCTTTTCCCAAGTGACGTTAAAATAAGACTATGCCACATTAAATTCCGTCTATAACATTCCCAGTCACGGCTATATTCTATTACGATTTCCCTGTAGCTTTATCCTATACTCTGCTCTGTCTACTGTTTTCAAACCAAGGAAAGGTTGAGCGTTTACTCCTATTTCAAGGTCATTTATACAGAAGCTAAATGAGATTGGCCCTAATATAGAACTCAGGGGAACTATGTTTGTTCCCTTCCTTTTCCTACAATCTTTCCTTCACAATTGCAGGTGTGTGTGTATGTGTGCACGTGTGTGTGTGTATGCATGTTTTACTTTTCCTTTTGAAGTTTATTCTCAAGCATAATTTTCTTAATCTATTAAGACAACATTTTATGGACATGAGCAAAAAATGGCTACAGAAAAGCTGTATTTTTTATATTCATTCCAAAGGGAATAAATCTATAAATGCAACTGTAGAAACACGTGTTAAAAATCAAATCAAGTAAGGAAAGAACATATTGCAAGTCATGAGAATAAAAACAGGTAGTAAAACCGTGATTCTGTGAACATCTTCACATGCTGTTTGCATTTTCAAACAATGGTCTAAAAGTTGGCATTCTCTTTTTAATTTATGGGTTTTAATAGAATTTAATGGTCAAACTTGGGAGATTTCAAATGAATATGATTTAGTAAAGTTCATTACTAAAACATTTTATTATTCATCAGGAATATTTTAAATTATGGGTATAATTTTTACAAAGGTCATTACCTTTGTAATGTCTCAACACTTTGCAATGTCTCAACAGATTCATTTTGAGAACTTCAGAAATTATCATCCCATTTACCCTGAAAAATACTGGATATAATATTAAAAATTCTAATTTGTCACATCTTAGAAGTTGGATTATGAATCAATGATTTCAATTGCTATGTGTCTTCCTTAGAAAGTTTATAGATTTAATAGAAAGCATTTTTAATGTTAGAAAATTATAGCCTTATAGATCACTTATTTCTGGAACCTATGTATTCAACCATGGATGATGCTGAGAATTTGGTTTTTACACATTTATTATCCTGGGAGCATGTGGAATTTAAAAAGTGATTATAGAGGGTTTTGTTTTTTTTTCCTATCATTGTTTGGTGAAGGAATTAAACATGAAATATCTTTCCTAGGATAATAACTGCTTTGCTGCTTTAAATGCTTATATTTGAACTCCCGGGCACTCCTGCTTACAAAGGGCCATGTGGAGAGACTCTGAGACCACGTGGAGAAGGAAAAGGTCTCCCAGTAGTTCAGTTTTCCCAACTGTCTTTGCTAACACAAAACATACCTGGGAAGCCATCTCTGACACTCTGAGCAGTCCCAGTTATCAAGCGCGTATCACAGAGTGATCCGAACTGAGGCTGCATGAAATATAATATTCTCCCACATTTGCCCTAACCAAACCCGGGAAGCACTGATTCTGAGCATAATAAAGTGACTGATGTCTTAAACCACTACATTTTGGGTTTGTTTCTTATGCAGCAATAGATAATTGAAAAGCTACCTTTCAGACTGCACAAAAATGTTTTATATAAAATACAGTTTCCATATAGTTATAAATATTTTATTATTTAAGTAGTTTTTTGTTATTGAATAAAAAAAGTCATGTTAACTCCTTTTGCTGTGTTCCCATAAATTTTTTCTTACAATCCTCCATCCATCACTGATTTTTTTCTTTTATACTGGATTTCAATTATCTGCTTATGTGTCTTGCTTCTCTCTTCAGACTACATGTGGGTCCTAAGGCCATGTTTATTCCTTCAATAGAATAACTAGAAGTTAAACAGATTTTTGCTCAGTTATGGCTCCTGTTCTGGCTTACTTAACCTCATAAAATCTTACTTCCTTCATCTGTAACATGGAAGAATGGATGGGATTAATTAATAGACTTTAAAAGATGTCCTTAATGCAGAAGAATATAAACAGTTCTCAAAAGATTTTAGCTAATGAAATTTCCTGCTTCTGAATTTCATTTCTTTTCAAGATGAAGTAGGAACCAGTTTACTCTCCCACCTAAAACAATCAAAAAACAGATGATACATAGGAGACAACAGTTTTCAAGGCACTGAACATCAAACAACAATGAATAGTGATCTTCAAGAGATAAGAAACAAATCAAGGGACACAGTGGCTGTTCTACCTTACCATGAGTTTCCTCACTGTGACACAACGAGCGGAACACTGGCCCAGTCCAATGTGTCCTGTGATTTGAGGAGTTGAAGGTGAGTGACAGTTCAAGGTGTCTAGTGTTCAGAAGAGAAAGTAGTAGAGATGAGAGAGCTATACAGAAAGTTTTAGACTACAAAGAGGGCACTCCCTCAAGTATTCAGCTGAGTATTGACAGCAAAAGTATGTGAGGGAATTACATGAGGCCCAAAAGGGGGAAAAAAAAAACCCTTGAAAGAATTAGAGGTATAGAATGAAGAACACACATAGATCAAGGAATAATCCTGTTCCCAACAACTTGGCCAGAAAACTTCATGATTTAAGGGGCACTGAGTAGAATACATAGTCTGCCCAGTAGCAGGAAATAGTTATCCCTGGAATAAGCATCACTCCATTGCCACCTAACACATCTTAGGAAAAAGACATAAAAGAATTCAACCATTTTTAAGTCACTTAACCTTATCCAGGAACACAAATCAAGAACACTTACAGCACCCAACTAGTTAAAATTTGCAATGTCTAGGAGCCAATAAAAAATTACTAGGTTTTCAAAGCAAGAACATGGGCCCTAAAATGAAGAAGAAAATCTATCGATTAAATTGAATCTGAAACTGACATACGGGTTAGAGTAGCAGAGGGCATTAATCAGTTATTATAACTGAATTCCCCATGTTAAAAATATTAAGTAGAAATCTATCTTAACATATCAATCAATCTTCTTGACATGAGAACCACAATGTAAGAGATTAAAAAGGCCTACTGAATACAACTGACAAATATAAGCTTGAAGAAACTACACTCTCATAATAATTAAATAATTAAAATGTTTCACATGTCCACCAGAAAAAATGGTTAAAAAAAAAGCTGTATGGAACCTGAGCTGAAAGTTAAATAGCAAAGAATAGAGGAGAGAAATACTATTTTTATGATTGTACACTGTCCTAAGTGGTTTGTACCATTACAAACAATATAATAAGCCTTAAAATGGTAAGTCTCATCTGATTCTCACAATCATGTTATCCATGTTTTCAAAATGAGAAAACTGAAACTTGTAGAACTGCAGGAAATTGTCCAATATTATACTGTTTAAAATCCTAACACCCAACATTTGAGTCTATGTTGGTCTGGATCTTTGAGGCCTTAATTTTTTTTTTTTTTTTTTTTTTTTTTTTGGTTTCTTTCTCTACCCTACTGAACAACTATTTCCTAGAACAAAACGACTGGGCCATTTCTCACCATCTTGTCTATGTTTCAATCAGCAGGAAAGAGGGTAAAATGCAGGGGAGTCACATTCCTTCCAGTTTAGGGAAGGCTGAGAAATTGGTTCACACAAATACAACTCATTTTTTATCGATGAAAACTTAGTTAATATGCCTACATCTATATAAAAGGAAGGCTAGGAAATTTAGTCTTAATTTTCTTTCTTTCTTTCTTTTTTTTTTTTTTTTTTTTTGAGAAACAGTCTCACTAAGTTGCCCTTGGTAGAATACTGTAGTGTCACAGCTCACGGAAACCTCAAACTATTGGGTTTATGCAATTCTCTTGCCTCAGCGTCCTAAGTAGCTGGGACTATAGGCACC
>CAUYTI010084626.1:0-17568 GCA_963575145.1 Galago senegalensis
TCCTTCAAGAAACTTGGTTGGTCAGCATTTCCTCAACTCCATATAACGCTGTCTTTATCTCTTTTTCGTTCCTCTCACAACTATGTTTTCTTTTTTTTTTTTTTTTTTTTGCCAGGGCTGGGTTTGAACCTACCACCTCCAGTCTATGGGGCCAGCGCCCTACTCCTTTGAGCCACAGGCGTCTCCCTCATGATTACTTCTTTATAAGTCCATTAAATCTTTAATACAGTTGAGTTTCATCAAATTTAATTTTATTTCAGCTGGATTGTCCTGATGCCAGCATTGTCTAGAAATATAAGATGTTTCTTATAATATTTTTCAGTCTCAAGTGACTTCTATTAATTATTACATTATCTACCTAGTCAATATTTCAGTTATCACAAATAACTAGAAATAATTTTAAAATTGTATCCAGCACACTCTTGTTCTATTTATTGCTACACAATGTTAAATATTCACAAGGCAAGTTCTGAGAAACCGGTATTCTATCATGCACCCTGTATTCACAAGGAACCTCTCATAGTCTGGCTATATGGCATGATTACTTTCTGGTTTTTTGTTTGTTTGTTTGAAACAGAGTCACACTATGTCACCCTTGGTAGAGTGCTGTGGCGTCACAGCTCACAGCAACCTCAACTCTTGGGTTTAAGTGATTCTCTTGCCTCAGCCTCCCAAGTAGCTGGAACCACAGGCCCTCGGCACAATGCTCAGCTATATTTTGCTTGCAGTTGTTGTTTAGCAGGCCCTGGTCGGGCTCGAACCCACCAGCTTTGGTGTACGTGGCCGGCATGCTACTCACTTAGCTATGGGCACTGAGCCTACTTTCTGGTTTTAATGTAATCTCAAATCTAGAATCTCACCATAGTAACCCTAATTTATCATTTGATACTCAATATAATCCATTGAGAAATGCTGAGAGCATTGTGATTGTTAAGGAAATATTCTTGCTAAGTCAGTGTCCCAGAGCCACACATTAACCTTCTCCATGACCTGGAGCAAGGCAGGGTGGTCGCTTCCATATCCATACACTGTTATCAATTTGCACAAGTTAATAATGACCTTCATTTCTGTCTCATCAATGAGAGGCACATCCAGATTCTCAGGAGATGGAGGAATCATCTAGATCTTCCAGCCGAAATTCATAGCTCTGCACTCTTTCTGAAACGTCCCTGTTGTGCACTTAGTACTTATGCATGTTTCTTTCTCTTACGTAGCAACCTGTGATGAGCGCTCTTCTGCTCAGTTCTCTACTGATGCTCCTTCCGTGGGGTAGACCTTGGCCACTATGCTTTATTTCCTATTTTCGACCCCATGGAAATAGAGAAAAGCAGAACTGCACGTCAATAAATTGCTATACCTTGTTAAACTGAAAAGGATCCATTTTTTGGGTTTTTCTCCAATTCTGTAAGAAGTATTGGGAGGCTAACTGGAACAGTGAAGCCTTAGGGATGCAACTGGCCATATCTAGCAGCAGACAAGTTGTGTTATGAACTCACAATTCTTCACTCTTCTCAAAGCACGTCCAGTAGCCTTTACCTTTTGGAAAAGTAACTAAAGAAAATTGAAATTTTGTAGTTCATTCAATCTTCATAAATAAATGCAGGACAGATAAGCGATCTTTTCATAAGTATTTGAATCGATACTCTGTACATTTGGAATAGGAGCGTATTAGATGCTAACAAATATAATTTAAATTTTCTTCTCTTCACTTTCTAAAAAGTGTTTTAATTCTAAATAGTTATCTATCTACCATCTATCCATCCATCCATCCATCCATTCAGCCTGGAATCAAGTTGTCCAATCATAAGTTATAATCACAAGTTATACATGTGATTTTGGTTGCTTGAAACTTATCTTTAATTTCAGTTTCTGTTGATGATCTCATCTTTTAGTGACATATACTGAGAAAGAGAATTTAATCATGAATCCATGTTGATGACCCAGATCCCCAAACATCAATTTTGGATATTTACTGGATATGGTGAGAGTTACTTAAATTTGGTTTGAGCCAAAGTTTGTGAAGGAGAAGTTTCATTAACTGTGAAACACTACAGTGAATACCCACATGGATTGACTGTGGACTGTGAGCCAAGTTACTCCCGTGTGCCATTGATTTTATTTATTTATTTTCCAGTTGACAATAAAAGTTCAGAAAATTTATGCAAATTCCCAAGATCACATACTATTTGAATCAAATCTTGAGCTGTGACACGAAACTACACCCATCTTACCACAGGAACAAATTTTTAGTTAGACTTATGATCCCAAATCTCTTTATTGGCTCTATCCTGGTGACCTAGGCAGCATTTTATATGAAATTAGAAGATTCTCTTAGTTTTTTTTCTTCTTCTGAGCTCCATCATCAATCCCAATTAGCACGTTAGGCAGAGAAAGAAATAACACGTGACTCCAAATGTTAGCCGGGTCCACATCTTTCACACGGGAAATTAACTTCAATCCTTATCACATAAAAAAGAAAAGTCTCAGAAAATGACAGCTCCAGAACGATGGCAGCTCCATAATTTTTTTTATCACTTCTACTTCTTCCTCAGAGACACCACAGGCCCTGGAGAAGCCACATCTAGTTCCACACACACATGTGTGCATGTATGCGTGCACACAGACACACACAGACATACACACGCAGACACACACAGACACACACACATGCAGACACACAGACAAACACACATGTAAACACACGCAGACACAGACACACACACACGCAGACACAGACACACACACACGCAGACACAGACACACACGCAGACACACACACACAAAATTCAGCCAAAATCAAAAGAGCAATTTGGCTGAAATTCATTTTTTGATAAATATAATATCCTTCTAGCAATAGCAAATGTTACTAAAGACTCAGCTACTGTGTTGTATTAACTCACAATAACCCAAAAGGCTCTTGTGTACCAGCAGCTGGACGTTAGCTGCAGAAGTCCTCTTAACGCAGCTAATAAGGAAAAGCATTGTCAACAGAGGATTTAGGAACAAGACCAAACACCTAAATAATGGTTTGCATTTTATCAGTATATTGGCAATTTTAAAACTTATCAGTGAAAAAATACTCCTCCTTGCAGACATAAACCTCCCACTACTAACCAACTTCATCTTAAACATACATGATAACATACAATGTTCACATAACCCATCTAAACACACTTGCATAACAAGCACAATATTTGATCCCTAAAATATTGACATTAAAATGTGGTTTGAAAATTATTTTGCATCATAAGGATTTCTGCCAATCTTTATGTATTTTTAAATAATTTTGTTCTGTTTTATAAGTTATTTCCAGAAGTTTTGCTTTTTTCCATTTAAAATATTTCCACTTCTAATCCGTATCTGTCATTTATAGTGCTATGCATTTTGTGTAGTTATTGGGAGGAATGTTTAGTGTATCTTCTAAACCATTTCATCATTCCAAAAAAGATCTTGGTAACAGGCTTGCACTGAAGATTGGCTAGCAAACTATGAGTCTGCTGGGAAAATTCTGGGGAAAGAAGTCTCAATTCCAAGAGATGTACAGAAACACATCCTTTTCCTTCAGATGTTTTCATGTCTACATGAAACATAGAATGTGTTGCTATGCTCAAGTAACGACGGAGAAGTTAACACGGTTAAAATCGGGTGCGGTAAACCCTGATGGTTCTAAGGACTGTTGGAATGAAAGCAACTAAAGAACTTTGACTTAAGAATACACACACTCACATACATACTCACACATACACACACACACATACATACACACACGTATGGACACACACACACACATATATATATGTTCTTGTTCGTTTTTAACATGGTCACTCTGTCTTTTGTGCTGAATATTAGATCTATATTTTGGCAGACATCCATTTATCTAAGGAGGGAGTGTAAAGTCTTCTGAGATCATTAAGACCCATAAGGGAGTCTTAGGTGTTCCCAATATTTTCAGATCTTTGAGATAAGAAGCATTCTTCAAAATAAACTTAGGACAAGTACTCAGAGGATTAGGAAGAACACCAGGTGAGGATGGCATCCTGGAAGCCAAAGGGACACAGGGTGCAGGGGAAGACTGTCATTATCTACATCTCACATGACCCATGGCTCAAGTAAATAAGGAGTAAACGTTGATCTTTGGATTATGCAAGGTGAAGGTCATTGCTGACACGATATGAGCAGCGTATTGATGGACTGCTGGGTGTAAGAATCAGATTAGTCAGATTATATGGGTGAGAAACAAAAATCTGTGGACTTAATTTAAGTTTAAAGAACAAAAACCAGCATGACGAGTGAGATAGAAAACTAAGAATAATACAATCATAAACAAGAGAGTAACACTGAAAAAAAGAGAATCATATAGGTACTTTTGAAATTTCATTGATAATGAGGCCTGGGAAAAATGCATTAAGTTGGCTACTTTCTCAGAAGTGTGTGTATATGTATATATATATATATAGAGAGAGAGAGAGAGAGAGAGACATTAAGTCTATATAGACCTATATATATAGACTTTTTTTTTGAGACAGAATCTCACTTTGTCACCTTCAGTAGAGTGCTGTGCCAGCACAGATGACAGAAACCTCAAACTCTTGGGTTTAAGAGATTCTCTTGCCTCAGTCTCCCAAGTAGATGGGACTATAGGCACCCACCATAACGCCCAGCTATTTTTTTTTATTTTGTAGTTGTCATTGTTGTTTACCAGGTCTGGGCTGTATTCAAACTTGCCAGCCCTGGTGCATGTGGCCCACTCTCTAACCACTGAGAAACTGGCCCTGAGATGTAAAAGTTCCTATATATGTAGTATAATTGCTCTGGATAGTCATCGGAACAGAGAGGTGTATGTTATGTTTTCCCAAAAGATACATTGTTGTTTTGTTATATGGTGTAGTGAGAAAGGATTGTTAAAATGGGATATAATATGTTTCCAAATTATTCTGCAAAAATTTGTCATATAGGGTGGAATTTATTTTTTAAAAGATTGTATGTATAGCAAAGCTTTTTTTGAGATGGTGGACTGAGATCCTTTAAAATTCTTTACTAACTAAATCTATTTACATTTGCTCATATCTGAATACCCCTACCATGTTCTGCTTGTTTTCTACTATTTGCTCTGCTGCAGCGAGAATGTCCTTCCTGAGACCCTCACAGGCTCACTTCCTGTCATCCAGTCTCAGCACCGATGTCACCACCTGAGAGGGTCCTTCCCTGAGCACTGACCATATACCCCTTCCCGCAGCCCCTCTGCTCTCATTGGCTGATTTTACCTACTCCATAACATTACTAACATCTGAAGTCATCTCAGTCAGTCACCAGGTCACTCCATTTATAACGGAAGCCCCCTAATGGCCCAGAGTCCACTTCTGTCTTTGTTAGAGCTGTGCTCGGCATACAGTAGACACTCAATAAATGCAGATGAATGAGTGAATGAAGCGGGGAACTTCACCTGTGAATCTCAGCTCTATAGTAATACAAAGAGTTTCACACTGACCTTGAATGCCCCAATCCTCTTGTTCATGTTATATAAATATAACCAAAGGAGGAAATTTGAGGGAACGTTGTATAAATTCATATTGTCAAAAATTACGCTTGATGCTTACAGGACAATTAGACTAAATCATCCCAAAAAATATAGTTTGCTTACTCCATAGACCAATATTCATAAGATTATTTTGAGAAAAAATTTAAATTTTATGTTCACATTCATTTTAGGCTTAACAAAATAACCATACATTTATTCCTCTTTCCAGATACTTTCTTCCACTTCAATTCTTAAGGATAAAACATAAGAAACCAAAAATAGGGTTTCACATATTTTTATTTTTGTCACTACAAATGGTTCATTTCAAAACAATTCTGTTTATTCCTTGGCAGCTTATCTTGTATCTCAAGCCCTCAATTAAATTCCTAACACAACCTGTACTCTGAAAGCATTTGGCAAGTTGTAAATCTCAATTCAAGACAATACCAGAAAGGGGCGGGTGCAGCGGCTCACACCTGAGAGCAGGTGAGCTGCTTGAGCTCAGGAGCTCGAGACCAGGCCGAACAAGAGCAGGACCTGTCTCTACTAAAAATAGAAAACTAGCCAGGTGTGGAGGCTCTTGCCTGTGGTCCCAGCTACTCAGGATGCTGAGGCAAGAGGATTGCTCAAGGGAGAGTTTGTGGCTGTGGAGAGCTCTGTGAGTTCACTGCAGAAACAGAGTGAGCCTTGCCCTCAAAAAAAAAAAAAAAAAAGGGTATCTACACATGCTTGAAATTATTCTATTGTGAAAAGATATTTCACAGTAAATATAATTAACATTTTCCTAATTCACAGTTTACATCTTCTGAATTTCTGATTTTTATTCACCATGGCACATAATATTAGTGTACAATGAACTATCATCAAAAAGAAATTATTAGGAGCTCAAACTCATGTTCACCCCTAGGTTTCTGTCACAGAATTTCAGTATTTGCTTAATTCATTGGGCAATGATGATATTATTCTACCATTAAAATTAAAAGAACAAACATATTTTTCTCTTGAATATTAATATATATGAATAATATGACGTGATCCCCTTCCCCCATCTAAAGAACTCTTTCTAAAGTCAAGGCAATGTGAAAGGTTTTGTTTAAGGAATAGTTAAGAAACACTAGATATAGATTAAGCCAAACATTAATAGGAAAAAGTTTATATGCAAGTTAACTTAGAAATTAATGTTCAAGGTGTTAAAAATATTTCCTTTCTTTACTAATTAACATTTAAATTAAAGAGAATAATTTGTTTTTATATTGGAGTATGGCTAGCTACATTATTCATTTCTGATATAAACTGAATGTTGCAGGTTTCTGACTTACATTTTTATTTAAGCCAAATATTACTGGAAGTGTGCATATAAGAATTATCTTCACTATTTTAAATATTGTCAAGTGAAAGCTTCCTTGAGACACTCTGTGCTAATTAAACTGATCCTGCATGATGTTGGCACTCCAAAAAATAAATTGTAGATGACCTATTAAAAGATGGAGAAAAAGTAAATGATGAAAGCAGACCCACCATTATGGGCTGAAGAGTAAATCCAAAGTCATTTCTTTTACACAAAAAGTACCTCTGAGGGGGTCTAAAAAGACTGCTAGTACTTGAATGAAAAATACGGGTTTTCATTTACTCTGTGGACTGCAGTCTCAAAAGTGATTAGTTTGTTATCTTCAGAAATACCTTCCTGTATGTGAAAACCAAATACAGGTCTATTTGGTCTGCAATGAAACGATTTTTCTTACAAAAAAGCACTATTAATTGGTTCTCAAATATTTACTCGGCAGCCATCAGCCTCACTGTGTCCTTATAGCAGGGAAAGACTAAATCTTGACTTCAATCATTTTTTGTTGCCAATAATCATCTCTCTAGAATTGCTATTTAAAGAAAAAAACATTTTCTTTACATGTATATAGATTTACAATTTTTCAAATGTCTGTACAGAGAAATATAGGCTATTCTTGGACTTTATTAAGGAAGCTAATATTATAAGAGGAATAGATTTATTCCTCTTATAGTGGCAGCAAACAAGAATAGAAAATTTAAAGAAATTTTTGAGCTTTTTTGGTTGAAGAATGTTTTCTCAATTGGTGGCATTATCCTTAGGAAGTTATGTAGAAGAAATATTGGATGAAAGTTTGAAAGATGTATCTTTACTTTGTTAAGCTTATAATGAAAGTTTCAAGTTTCTCAAAGAAAAAAA
The DNA here is from genome assembly GCA_963575145.1 of Galago senegalensis. Taxonomy (NCBI): domain Eukaryota; kingdom Metazoa; phylum Chordata; class Mammalia; order Primates; family Galagidae; genus Galago; species Galago senegalensis. The sequence goes on from CAUYTI010084626.1 coordinate 7,719, forward strand.
TCAAGCATTGATGTGATAATGGGACATTATCTCATTTTAAGAGCTAAGTGTAGTTTTTATAGAATAATAACTGGCAAATTAGGGTGATTATTGAAATTCCTACAATAACTTTCCTATGTAGCCCTGATGTTTTTGTTTATTAGAATTATAACTAAGTTAAAATTAGAATCAAAACATATTTAATAATATTTTAATAATAAATAAATAGTTATTTTGCTAGGAAAGTACCTAAAATCATCATTATAGCTGCTTACAATGGATAAATTATTATAGTAATTTATATTAATATTTTAATAGGCATTTACTTTGTTTGACATTATCGTTATTATAAGAAACTGATATTTTTATTTATGCTGCCTACATTGGTTCATATGGAAGTTGAATTTAAGTTACTTTCCAATTTATTTTCTTAATTGGATTTTATAGTTAATTACAGCAGCAATGTTAAAACACCATACATTCTTATTAGATCAAATTGAAACACATGTCTAACGAATTTGATAACTTGTGAAAGACGCTATTAGCTCCAATGTTACAAAGTAGTATCTCGAAAGTTAAATTCAGTAATCTGTAGTTCAGGGTTGTGTTGGAACACAGATGAGTGCTGCAGGATAAAACGGATACTCCATCTCAATCTCGGAACAATCTCCAGGGTGATGTGTTACGTTCCTTAGAGAAGGTTAATGCGGTCACAGGTCTGTGGTTTGCAGCCATCATTTAACCCCCTCATTCTTTGCATCCCTGTAAATAAGAAAGATCAAAAGTAGCTTGGCTGAGTGGAAAGGAGAGCAGCACACATCACCTTCCTGACCAAATGCATGGTCTGCTCTCCACTGTGTATGATCCTAACTTAATGAGAATAAATTAACACAAAAGCACAACATGGTAGAGGTCATGGTGACACACAGGGCTCTAGAAATTAGGGAATAAATACTGTCTGCTGGCACTGAATACGTCTGGAGGTCTCCTCTGCGTCACATGCCAAGAAACAAAGAACTTAGGTCCCTTGGCGCTTCCCAACACAAAGAAGGGGTTTTAAGGCCTGGAGGAGTCTTTGAGACTTACAAGCTGTGTATTGCAGATTTGGGCTATTATTGCAACTTATTTCTGGGATGGCACAAAACACTAGTACTTTTAAATGGTATTAGAAGATAAAAAAAAGCTCTTTGCAGAAGGTTCAGGCTGTGGTACAAATCAGCCTTTGGACCATAAGACTCAGCAGATCCAACCTGGCATCACTAACAGTACCCGGGGAAAGAAAACAGTACCCCTACACCGTGTGGGGTTTATGGGAAGCCCCAGCAGGAGAATCTGTAATGGGTGAATGTAGGCCCTGAGGGTTTTAAGCAAGGTAATTTCCTCAGCAACATCAAAACACAGACTTAGTGCATCATTTGAAACAAAGCTCTTGGCCTGCGGGGTGCTACAAGAGATGGAGGGGCCCTGGCACCAGACTCTGCTATCATGACCTGTGATAGGGAGTCTGACTCCATTTAGAATCAGGGGTCCTGATAGCAAGTCTGGCATTTGCTGACATGTTTAAGACTTTCCCATTCTTCATGAGTAGGGAAGGTGATAAGGAGCTCAGGTATTCTGCCCTTTGACACCAACAGGAACCCTCATCCTGGCTCCATTGTTTAACCACAAGGAAAAGTCCTATCCCCTTTCCCTTGCTCTCAATCCGGTTTCAAGTCTGCTTCATAGCCTTGCTCACCTCCGCAGAAAGCTTCATTATGTGAGAAGTACACTTTCCACACTCTCTTAGGGGTGTGTGCACAGACACCTGGCATCATTTGTCTGGGCATGAGAACCAGATTTTGAGCAGGGCTCCGTTCATTCCCGAGACTGCACCCGACCTGTTAGACTTACCCATCATGTCGCAGGGTGAGCCGTTAAAGCATTAGTAGTAAGTCTTCTTTAGATGTTTGGTAGAATTCAACAGGGAAGCCTTCTTTCCTGTGCTTGTCTTAATGAATAGTTTTAAAATTATGTCCATTTTATCGATCTTTTCAGAACTGTTGGGCAGGGAGTTAGACAATCCTTCTCTGGCTGGCTTGCCACAATGTTAGGGCTGTGCAGTGATGGCTTGAGGTAGTCACCAAATAATTGAAGAAAGCAAGTGAAAATATTGTAGCAAGAAAGGAAGCTTATTTTAAATGTCTGGGCAACAAACTGGACCCAGTCATAACTACCACAGGCATCATGGAGAGGACAGTGCTGGACTTTATTCAAAATTTGAGGAGTATCAGCTGCTTCTTGGAAGCTGCCCATGGTCTCGTTCCCATAACATGTTCTCATAACAACTTATGGCTGTCTGTCCATGTTAGAAAGTCCCTGGGACATTAATCAGTCCCCCAAAACAATCATCAGTCCAAATGGCCCACATTCGAGGTTCTGATTAATCCCGTTCCCATAACACCCCAGGCCAGCCTGACCAAGCCAGTCTGAAATAGCAGAAATAGCCTGACCACATCCTCCCCCCACCTTGCTCGTGTCCAACTAACAGAACCAGTTTTCAGTTTTGTTAATTTTAAGGGAGGGGGGGTCCTACTTCATGAATTTCTGTTGTACTCCTAATATTCATTACATTCTTCTTCCTTTAGATATATTTTGTTTCACATGCTCCAGTGTTATAGATGAGAAGGTAGATTATGAACATGAAAAATTTATTTTTTATTGAAATATAATAGTTACATATACTCATGGCATGCCTGAGTTTTTTCATACATGAATCCAGTCAGGATCATGGATCATCTAATCCAATCAGGGTGATCAGGATATCTATCCCCTGAAACATTTATGACTTTTTGTGCGTGTTGAGAACATTCCAGATCTTTTCTTCAAGCTAATTTGGAATGTACTATAAATTCTCCACCAAAGTAGCCTTCCTGTGCTTTCTAAAACCGGAACATACTTATTCTAAACATAGTATTGCAATTATTATTAGTCAATCTCTTTTTCTCTTTTCCCACCCACTTCCATTAAACACAATTCTGCTTACTACCTCCAGGAGATTTTTTTTTTTAGCCCCCACATATGAAGGAGAAAATTCAATATTTACTTTTCTATGTCCGGCTTACTTCACCTCCAATTCCACCCATGTTGCTGCCAATGATAGGACTACATTCATTTTTTCTGACTACATAGCATTTCATTGTGTACATGCAACTATAGACCACATGTACAAACCATTCCTTACCTGGTGTGAGTCCATCTCTTGCCATTATGAATACTGCTATAATCATGAGAGAGTAGCTATCTGTTCAGTGTACTGATTTTCTTTCTTTTAGATTTAAATATATCAAGAAATAGGATAGCTCATTGTGTAGTATTAGTAGCTATATTTTTGATTTTTTGAGGAGCTTCCATAGTTACTATGTTAAATATAGAGTATAGATGCATTTAAAGTTATAAATTTTTCTCTAATCACTGTTTTAGTTGTACACCATATACCATAAATATCAGTACCTTTTTATTTCACTTAATCTCAAAATACTTTCTAATTTCCCTTGTGACTTGTTCCTGAACCTTTTAATTATTTGGAAATGTGTTGTTTAATTTCCAAATATTTGTCAATTTTCCAAATGTTCTTGTGTTACTGAGTTCTAATTTCATTCCATTGTAATTTGGGCATAGTTTGTGCGATTTCAGGCTTGTAAAGTTTTAATACTTCTGGACTTAACATATGCTTTATCAGATTTCACATATACTCGAGAAAAATATTCCTTTCTGTTGGGTGAATGGTTCATATGTCATCAGGACTGATTTTTGTATAGTTATCCAGGTCTTCTATTTTCTTATTGATCTTCTGACTAGTTGTCCTGTATCATTTTGAACTTCTGGTGCTGAAACTTCTAAGTATCATCACTGAATTGTCTGCCTTCCTATCAATTCTTTCAGTGCTGGGCTTTTGCTTTTTTAATGTGACAAATCATTTTTTTTTTTCTCTTGCTGCTTTCAAGATTTTCTCTTGTTCTTTGTTGCCCAACATTTTTACTGTGACATTTCTGGATGTGAATCTCTTTGTGTTTATTTCTCCTGAATTTTCTTGAGGTTCTTGGTGTATAGATAGGGTTACCAGATTCTAACATCTGTAAGGCGGGACAACATGGCGAGGGGATGGAGCGGGGGCAGGGCAGAGGACAGCGCAGGGCAGGCCCTGACAACAAGGCAAACTTTGATAAGCAGTTCTCGATAATCACGTCTCAGCAATTATTTATTACAATTTAACATTATAAAATTAACAAAAATAATATAAAACTCATATTCTGGCAAAATAGCCATATGCGGCTGAAAAACGTATATTCCCTTCTTGTTCTCCAGCCCGTTCCTGCATTCTTTCCAAAAATCTGGACTTTTTTAAAACACCGCGGGACAAATTGTTGAAAAGCGGGATGTCTGGTCACCCTATGTATAGATGAATGCCTTTCAATACAGTTAGAAGGTTGTATGCCATTATTTTATCTAAATATTTATTCTTTTTCTCTCTTCTCTATTTCTGGAAATCCTATAACTTATAAGTTAGTATGCTTAGTAGTATTCTTCATTTATTTCAGGCTCTGTTTCTTTTCTTTCTTTTAATTTTTGTTCCTCTGCTCTTTATTATTTCTTTTAATGTTTGTTTCCTTGTTCTTAATATTAGAAAGTATTTTGAGATTAAGTAAAATAAAAAGGTACTGATATTTATGGTTTATGTTATACAAGTAAAACAGTGACTAGAAAAAAAATTATAATAGCTTATGTCCAATAAACTATTTTTTTTAAATACACTGTCCCTTATTCTCCCAGGTCTTAACTACTAATAAGCCCCTTTAATTTGATTTCATTTTTTTTTAAATTTTAGTGTTTATTCTCTTTGATACTAGCATAGTCATTTGGTTCTTTTATTATAATTTCCATATTTTTATTGATACTGATATACATTTGGTAAAACATTATCATCTTAATTTTTAAATAAGAGTTACCTTCATATTTTTAAAAATATGTTTATGATAGCTGCCTTTAAATCTTTGTCTCCAACATCTCAAATTTCTTCAAGACAGATTTTCTTACTTGCTTTTCTCCCTCTGCATGGATCTCACTTTGTTTTTATATGTATGATTTATATTTTGCTAAAAAAATTAGAAAGTTTAGATTCAAATTTTACCCAATCTGTATAACTATTCCCACTCCTGCAGCAAGGATTACTGTTGTTATTGTTTCTTTGGATATTTATTTATTATGCTTATTCTTCCTTTTGTTTGATTAGATCGTTTAACGGTCTATAGTTTTTCAGCACACTCTGCAGACTCTGCTGTCAGTTTTTGGAGGGCACCCACATGGACAGGCACACAGTCACCCTCAATTCCTGGAGACACCTGCATGGCATCATTTTCTCCATTTTCCCTGGTAACCCACTAACTAAACCTCTTCCTGTGGTGTTGCACACAGCATGCATTAATTACCACCTGGTTGTGGTATTGTTTGGACATCTCTCTCCAGGGCAGAACGTGCTCCCCACATAATCCAGGTAATGTAGGACCTCTCTGCGATGGCAGTATTTGAGGTTAATCCTTGAGGCTTTCTTTATCAAGTTAGGCTTTTTGTAACACACAATTTCCCCCCATTTCTTGCTGTTAAACTTCTCCCTGGTCTGTGGCTTTGCTTGTCACTATTATGTAGCTGCCAGTTTCTTTTTAGTAATTGACAATATGATCTCCATTGTGTTTTCAATCTTGAACATTCTCACACTCTGTTCCTAATCAAGTCAGGATCCTCGGGAAAAGTTAGAAACTCTCTTCTCACTGTGTCTCTCTGTCCTGGGTAGACTCTCCAGGCACCATGAGCAGGGGTGTCTGTGGGCCATGGTCTGCTTCTCTGGGAGTGTGGCCCTGCGTCGGCCTCTGGCGGGAGCAGTAGTCTGCTTCTTCTCTGAGCTCCTTCCTCAGCTTCAGACCTTTGACACGTGGGTGGGCTGGGATGAGGTCATCTGCAGCCCTGTATTCTTGGCCTGCATTACCTGAGAACTTCTGCCTCAAGGGTGGACACTGAGTGGGCAATGAGCCACACACTTCTCAGGATCTTTTGCCCAGAGCAAAATTTCTGCAACACAGAAGTTGAGAAAAAAAGAAGTACTCGTTGTAGAGGACGCCAAGAGCCAGATCACCTCTGAGCAAGATGATTTACAGCTGGGGGGAAGACCAGGTGTTCATTGGGGGGATGCAATCAAGGTTATCCTGCCTCCTGTAAGCTTGTACTTCTAATCCTTGACACACCTGGTTCCTTCCTTCTGTGATCAAGACCAGGGCCATGGGGGTTGCGACACTAGTAACTTACATCTTGAGAGATATTGTAGCTCTCAGCTGGGAGCTGGCAGGAGACATAGCCTGGTGTTCTGGGTAGTAGCTGCCCAGGTAGACCGTCCACCACACTGGCTGAGTGGACTGGGGACCAGACTGCCAAGGACTCTCATTGCTCTTACCACAATGTGTTACATTTTCTTAAATAAATGTTTCTATTTTTTCTATATGCCCTTAGAACAGTTTCTAAAGACTAGAAGTGGTGGTTACATTTTATAACGTTCAGACTTCAATCCACCATTTTAAAGGTGTTTCTGCAGGGCTCACATTCTGTTCCTTTTGTATTTACTGTCTGGAAACACCCTTTACATTAACCAGTACATTAAGCCCTTATAACTTAGCTGTGAAGATACTTATTTTTCTGAGAGAAAAACTGAGACTTACCCAAGAACACATAACAACTAAGTGTTAAATGTAAATCCAGTTCTGTCTCATTCCAAAGCTCAGGTATTTCAATACTGTGTAAACATGCAAAGGAGAGGGAGATGGACAGAAGATAAGGACCTGGCCATCCTCCAAAACAGGGACCTCAGAAGACAGATTTAAGGAGATAAGTATTGGGCAGCTGGGGACTGATGTAACCAGGTATAGAGAGGACATGACTATTGGTAAGTAACCAAGAAAATTCAACCAATTTGTACAGTTTTAAGGACTGGCTATTTATAGCAATTGCTTTGGGCTTACTAAAGAGGAATAAAATGTATGCAAAAAAAAATTTAACTGCTTATATAACAATTTTCAGACTCAGCAAAGTGCTTCAAATTGCTGGCTGGCCTGAATGTGTCTATGGGTACGTTACAGTCTACACAGGAGAAGCCTTACAGCCACCAAAACCTTTAACTCACCCTTAAACACATCCGCCAATAACTGTCATTTGATCATTTTCCATCAAGTGATAGACTAAGATTTAGGGGAAAAGAGTCAATTTAGAAGAATTTACAGATTAGGCCACGTGCTCTGTAGTATTTGCTCCAGAACAACGAAGCCCATCAACACTTCAAAACCTGGTTCTCACCTACTTTCCACGCTGATTTTAGGGACAGAGTTGGAATCAGACCTTCGATCCTCAAATAAAGAGGATTCTAATTGATAAACACGATTCGGCAGTGACCAATTATATTTTATGGCACGCCATTACTTTTCAATTCCTTTTAAATCAAATTTTACCATAGGAATGCCTTTTAATCTCACTCTGAAGACATTTCATCAACTACCACTGGATCCCACTCCTTTTTCAAGGCCCCTGGAATCACCTACTAAAAAACATAAGAAGTAATTTTGCCTAAAATGCAATTGAAAGCATGCAGAAAGGAAATGTGCATGTTAGCTGAATCCCAGCTGACAGTTTTCATGGACCCAACTGTAATCGAGGCTAAATGTAATTGACCATAACCTGATAGGGCTGGTGTGCTTCTAAGACGAAGATGTTAGCTCTCTCCCACTTCCCAGGCATGACACAGAGGAAGGCCAGGTGAGCACAGTGAGCCGGAGGCCTGCAAACCAGGAAACAAGCCTCGCTAGATGGCAACTCCCTGGTGTTGGACCTCAGCCTCTAGCCTTGTGAGGAAAGAAATTTCTGTTGTCTAAGCCACCTAGTCTATGGTGTTTCACCGTGGCACCCCAGGTGCTAATGCATTGGCTGAGAGCAGATTTCTGTTTAGAGAAAGCTTTGTTGTTGTTTGACTAACACCAATTTAAATACTCCCACCACTAAATGTGATGATAATATCTTGCATTTAAGTACTTTTAGATATAGGGTTTAATTACAAACTATTTGTGAAAACACTTCAACTTCTTCTCACCTGCCAGTGCTTTAGTAGACGGTTTGAATTTGCAACCTCTAATGGTGAAATGCTGCATTTGTTTTACCAGGGAGAAAAGTATATAGAGACTCACTATGTCTATTTTGCCTTTTTATCTGTTGGTTGTCAAGGAAAGAACAGTAAAGGCCTTGAATTTTGGAAAAACCTGTTAAGATAAATAAAACAGAGGGAGAGAGAGCATGTGAGTGAGAGACTAAGGCGACTCTTCAGAAAATGTTGATGATTCAGAGAAAGCTTCACAGAACTGACAGGTATTCAGATAAATCTGTCCAAGTATAGAGATGGGAAAATTAGGATGGTTCATTCACAGTCACCCACAGACAACTTATGCTTACCCAAGGAAAAGAGAGTTCCCTTTACATGTTACAAGTTGTAATATAAACAAAAAATAATAATTGGCACAGTTAGAATAAAAAGATATATTTCCCACACATGTATGAGCCGTAAAATTTTTCATTTTTGATCCTTTTTTGGATTTCTGTCATCTAAGAATAACATTCAGATTACTAACATGGAAATCCTATAAGTAGGGCCAATCTCCAATGTCAAGACCATGGGCACAGTACAATAAGATTACAATAACTATCTCTGATACAATAGTATAAACATGTCTCTATAGACACGATGCTATGATCTGGAGCATTGTAAGTATTTTTTTTTTTTTTAACTTGTAGTTGAGCTTCATTAAGCTGTTCTTTCTCAGAGCACAGACCGTTAAGACTGTGAAGAGACCGGCGTCTATCTGACACGGATATTATTAAGGACAAAGTGATGCACGTGTTGTGTCATGCTTGCGATTTCCTTTAGGAAGAGCCGTGATTCACTGATTAACAACTGAGTTATGAAGTTTCATCATGAAGAGAGACACATGCTCTTTTCCCATGCCCTCCAGGAGGAGCTATAATCAGAACATAGGACTCTAACTGGATTATGAAGCTAGCCAAGAAATGTGGGACTATTTGTGTTAATACTGTAACAAATGTAATTTTATAGCAGGTAACCCACATGTGGTGGGGGATCTCTGAAGACAGCACATTACCATTGACCGTCAAGAGCTGCATGTCCCCTGTTTCCAGAAGAAAAAGAAAATATAAGGAAAACTTATGAGAGGTGAGAGTAAGTAGTTTGAGAAAAATGCTAATAAGGTTTTTCTTCAGAGGTATATTGGTTCCTGGCAGAGCAAAAATTCTTCCTAGACTTGAAAGTTTAGTTGTCTTTAGATTAGACAATAAAACCACCAGTATTCTCATTATGTTTTACCGTAATGGGATGACTCATAGCTTAGAGAAAAATTAAAATCAGATGTGGTAATTTAGAGTAGCTAAAGAATTATTAGTATGACAACATTGTGAGGGTAGCTCTACAATTACAATTAGGAGTTGGGCAATTAATTCCCATAGAATGGAATGCACCTGACTTTTGAACTACACAAAGTCGTGCCTGAGAACTGAGGTGCGAAAGTAGGGGCTGAATCGTTACACTGAACATACTGCAAGGAACCTTTGATTACTCTTTATTCTAATCTTTTTTTTTTTGAGACAGCAGAGCCTCAAGCTGTCCCCCTGGGTAGAGTGCTGTGGCATTACAGCTCACAGCAACCTCCATCTCCTGGGCTCAAGAGAGTCTCTTGCCTCCGCCTCCCAAGTAGCTGGGACCACAGGCGCCCACCACAACGCCCGGCTATTTTTT